>CAJNIZ010028025.1:0-21116 GCA_905231905.1 Symbiodinium pilosum
AGAGGGAGTGGAAACAGGCTTGCTATAGGCTTGCAAATCAATTCGCATCATGAGGTCTCACAAAATTTCCCAATATAAAAAAATGGCAGAAAATTGGCACTGCGACCTTCCGGCCCTAACAACCTAGGTCCCCCCGACGCAATTATAGTGGCCAAGAACACAGAGGCACCTTGATATTATCATCATGACCTCCGTGGTGCAAACTACTGGGTAGAGTTGCCTTCTACATGTTCCGTGTAGCAGTTGTTGCCTCAGGACATGGTAGTTTCCCAAGAAAGGGAACCCTTAGGCAGACCCCAAAATATACCATAATCAGTATACTGGGAACCCTCCAAAAGGCACCCCGAATTTTGGGAATCCCCCTTCCGCCGTAGCCTTAACGGTATCCGTACCTACAAAATCAGTAGTTGGGTTTTTGATGCTTGAACCCTTGCGGTACTGTTAAACACTACCAAACAGCCCAATATTGGGGCTCATAAGGTATAGTCACCCCTGAGTAGATAGAATATGGGGTATTTGGGGATCTTATTGTGATATACTCAAAACCATATGTTCTATCTACTTAAGGGGGACCCTCAACCCCAAGCCCAGTATAGTAGTTTGCATTCTCTTTTCCATTATCCCTATATGACCCCTATAGATCCCTGTTTTATAAGGTATGTTGAAATCCATCGGATGCATCATAGTGAATGAAATCTCCCAAGAAACACCAGTCATCCAGTGTCATCCAGGCCCTTTCCCCAGCATCCCCAACCACCTAAACTTCAAAACCGGGGGAGGGGGGAGAGGTTAGGGTTTCAGGGTTTAGGGGTTTAGGATTTAAGTCAGATACTGCCCCCACTCAGTAACAGTTGGAGAATAATTGTAATATGGTTCTGTTACTGGGTGCGGGCAGTACCCAAGATTTAAGGTTTTGGGGGTTTTGGGGTCAAGGGAGCTCCGTAAAGCCCAAATGCAGACAGACTAACCCCCAAAGCCCTGAATTGTGGCCCCCCCCGAATCCTAGACTCACCTTATAACCCAGAGGGTCCATGCACCCAATAATTAGGTACATGGGATTTGGGTAGTAGTAGTTATAGTACAGGTTTTGGGTAAGTAGATGAGGATTACGTACCTGGACCCTTAGGGAAACTCGACTTATCTTAGCCCACATTACACCAGGAAGAAAACAGGATCCTTTTGCAAAAATGTGAAGAATCCCATGCCCCACAAAGTATAAAGGATCCCTGACATTGATCCCTAAACCCCAGACCCTAAACCCCCTAAACCCTAAACCCCCTCAACCCTAAGCTAAAAGCTGAGGCCCCTGACTCCTTGCCACCTTTCTTGATGAAGGAGGAGTAATCGCTCAGGCCGACGACTTCCTATGTCTCCAGTTTTCCAAGGTGTCGGGTTCAGGGTTTAGGATTTAGGTTTTTTTGCTCGAGCCGTGCGCGCTCTCTTGCGCGCATTGGCGCCGCTAAGGGTTCAGGGTTTAGGATGGAAGCTTTAGGTTTTTTCAGGGGGGGTGCGACGCCCCATGAAGGCTATTCAGGGCTATTAAAATTGATCACGCGGCTCCATATGGCGATTCGGGACGGGAAAAACACGATCTGTGGAACATAGAACTGGCTCGAGAGTCCGGGTTGAACAACAAGTCGTTATTGGGGAATGGGCTTCATTTACTTGCAAGGGTTCTAAAAAGTGAGGGCGCTAAACTAAAAAGTGCCCGCTTCCAGCTACGCACCAAGTCCGGGAAAGCCTTCGTCGTCTTCCTGGAGGTTGCATTCCGGATGCGATTCTGTGGGCCAATTTTCTTGTACCCAAGTATCCAGTAATCATATGAGCTATAGTCTAAACTCCTAGTATCCCCCTTAATGACCCCTATAGTAGTCCCCTATATTATCCCCTGTATATCCCCCTTTTAGGAGTTTAGACTATAGCCCATACCCTAAACCCTAAACCGTATACCCTTACCAGGTACTTGGACCCTTAGAGCTATGCATGCAGAGACAGCTCTAAGTCCTAAACTCTAATGTCTGGGGCGGTTTAGGATTTAGGGTTTAGGGTTTAGGGGGCCTAAACCCCACTTCTCAACCCTACCTAAACCCACCAAAAGTAGGTAAAATAATGGCCCAAAACCCTTAAATGTAGCCCCAAAAATTATTATTCTACGTATTTTGGGGGGTCCAGGTATACCATAACCCTAAACCCATAAGTTCTGTTCTGATGATTCAGGCCAGAGGACAGTAAAGGTGTTACTAGTATTGCTAATAAGACTGTTATTCTTATCATCCTTATCCTACTTGCCATTGCCATTGTGCTTGTACATGTTCTCACTGTACTATTACCCTTATGGATACCCTGAACCCTAAACCCCGGATACTGGTATTATTATTCTTAGCGCTCCCTAAACCCTAAACCCAAGCCCTGTTTTGATTTTGGGGTCAGTCGTCGCTAAACCATTTCTTCTGTGCTGGTACTGCTGTGTTGTTGGTTGTTGGTGCTGTTTTTGTACTTACACTATGACATCAAGGATTTGAATGCTTGACAACCCAGGCTTCATGTGCAGGGAGCAGAAGCCATCTCTCACACATGGGTGGTTGCCACTATAATGGTCCCTTTTTGGATCCTTATTATACTACGGCACCTAATATTTAGGGTACCCAAAAAGTGACCGTAATTTTGACAACACCCCCCCATGAGAACCCTAAAACCACAGGACAGAACGATTACAGGATGAGTTGTGATGACTGGCACTTCCCCACAGAGTCCATGTACCCAATAGTTAGCTACTTGGGATTTGGGTAATAGTAAATTGTAGTACAGATTTTTGGGTGAGTATATAATAACTGGGTACTTGGACCCTGAGGGTTCTGCACCGTGCAACCTTCAGGATAACAACAACTTCGGCCCAGGTGGTCAACAACTGGAAATAAGACCAGCAGGGATAAGAATGGTAATAACAACAGTACTAGCAATCATAAGAGTAGTTGTGGTTTCGGTAATAGCAGCAATAATAGTAGCAATAGTAATAGTAGTTAACATAATACTAATAGTAGCAGTGCTGGCAAGATCAAAGGCAACCCTTGCTGGCTAGTAGTTGTTAGCAGGAAATGGAGGCATGCATCCCAGCAGTGGCCCAAATGTACAGTTGATGGAGGAAATCTTGCACCGCCTGAAGTCCTAGGAAGTACAATAGCTTGTAGCCCCTGAATGGTGCAAGATTGCATCCATCAGCAGTAGCTTTCACCTTTTTTGACTCCCTTCATTCCCTACTCGCAACCAAACCCCAATCTTTGGGGTTTGGCTTATAGAATCAAAGCTGTGATGCTCAAAGCTCGAACTGTTTCGCAGGCCTTAACGTAGGGGTCTAAACCATTACCCTTTTTTCAAGGTCCTGGGTTCCTTGTATAGTCATGGTATATGGAACCTCAAATAGGTCTCACAAAAAATATAGGTAGTTAATTCAAGCCCCTACATTTGATAATCTTTATCAACCTCATATGAATCGAGTTGCCATGTCAAGTTCAATGTTGCTCTCCATTTTGGGGCTTAAATCCTTAACTCTGTAAAGCACTATAGTCCCCCTTAAGCAGCTAGAATATAGGGTATTTGGGGGTCTTATTATGATATACTCAAAACCATATTCTATCTACTTAAGGGGGACCCTCAACCCCAAACCCAGTATAGTAGTTTCCATTCTCTTTTCCATTATCCCTATATAACCCCTATATAACCGCTATAGATCCCTTTAAAGGGACCTCGGGTTTCCATTTTCTTTTCCAGTATCCTATAAGCCTATGTTATTTAGGCTCCACAGTAGGCTCTGGGAGAAGGTCGTCTTGCTGGGATAGCTATTAAAGCATTTACCAGTTTTAGGCTTCGGCCTTTGGATCCGCCTTGAGGAGGTAGAACGAAGAAACCCTAAACCCTAAGTCCCTAAACCCTAAGTCCCTAAACCTTAAACCCGGCTGTTATTATGGGTTTAGGGCTAAAATTGTGCATACTTTTGGGGTTTAGGTAACTATTCTTTTACGTCCCCCATTAAGGTCCAAGAACCCTGCGGGCTTATAGTCCCCCTTAAGGGTAGATAGAATATGGGGTATAAGCGGATCTTATTATAATATACCCGAAGCCATATTCTATCTACTTAATTTAGACTATAAGTCCTGGAGGCCATTCACCCTTTGGAAATTGGGTCTTCACCAAATGCAGTCATCTCGCTAACGCCTTGCATGCCATTCACATCCAGCTTTTCTACTCTTTCCCCAATGCAGGCATACACCCCAAAGAAGACCCTGAACACTCAACGCCCTTGGCCGCAAACATCCTGAAAGCCTGTCACGCTTTTGGGATTCCAGTTTCGGTTCAGGCCCTGCAACTCCATGGTAAGGCAAGAAGGACTGCAAAAGAATATGGAAACTACCATCTTTCTCGTCATTTCTGCATAGTGTCTACTAAACGCATCCATTCTTATTTCCATTTCCCATGGACGCGCGCATCACACAAACAGCTCCGCAGGGCACTATATACTTCACATCTGGGGGCAATGCTGTCAAATATGGGAGAAGGGCACTAATTATATGGTTTAGAGTCAAGGGTTAAGGGTCTAGCGCATTGACAGTAATTCAGGATTCTACGTCAAACTTGCAGTAGCCCCCTGACAAACTTTTCAATGCTCTGCCAGGATACGTCCACCGTCACGAAGCCCTTGGGCTCGTAGGTATACGTGCCTGGTGTCTGGTAAGTTGTCATGAACTGTGCTCCTGCTTGGATACCTTATCCATTATAAACGGTTGCCTTGGAATACTATTGCCCTAAGGGTCCAAGGACCCTAATAATAGGGTTTTAGGGCCCAAATACTATTATGTTAGTGGTATTTGGGCCCTGAAACCCAAATATTTGTGTCCTTGGACCCTTAGGGTTGGGAATTATTCAGGCCTCTAATCCCCCGCCCCTGCTATTGTAACAAGCCTAGCCACCCCCAGAACAATCAATCTCACAATATGATACTAGGGCTGTTGGGGGAGAAAGTACTACTAGGAGGAGGATGAACCGGCTACCCGGTAGGGTGGGGGGGGCGGGGGCGGTTCATGTTGCTGGCGTTTCGGTGAGCTTAGGGTAGGGTTTAGGGTGTATGGAGAGTGGGGTTCACACGCGCCCTACACTGTAAAGGGGATGCACGTTGAAGGTCATCCCAAGGGTCGGGATAAAACAAATCATAGCCGACCCCCTCATAACGAAGTAGAGAGTGGAGATTCATCATATCTTGCTGGTATGTATATAATCTAGGGCTCCCAGTTACCTAAATAGTAGGTTACCGGGCTATGTAACTATAGGGTATATAGAACCCAGAACCCATTATTCAGGTATAAGGAGTAACCCTTAGGTACCTATAACAGGAGTATAAGGGAATCCCAAAGGGTTAAGGGTCCAAGCTAAGTCGCAGGAGTGTTATACCCATTGCTTGAGGTATAGAGGCGATGCTGTGAAGCCCAAGTAGTCTGTCAAAACTTGTATCCAATCAACAGCTGCTTCCCAGAGAAGCTCTACGAGTACAGTGCCACAAATGCAACGCAAACCCCGGCGGAAGAGCACAGCTGTGTTGATTTGGGCCAAGTAGAAACTGAGCAGATTGACTTGAGTTTAGGATTTAGGCTGGGGCCGTATCGAAAGAACACCAGATAGTCCGCCAGCGCACACACAGTAGTGGTACCAACTATGTTTTATACTTAGCTCTTATACAAGAATGTTTTCCTGGGACTGGTAGAAAATTCGTGGCAAACGTTAAACCTAGACCTCATTTCATGAAACCGCAACATTTTACCTATAAGCCCTAAACTTGCTGGTGCTCAAGTTTAGTGAGAAAGTAAAAGCACGTAGTACATATCACTTAGTAGGGGATAACGGGGGTATACATGGTGATTACATAGGGATAGTCATAGGGCTCCCCCATAATCACTTGTAGGCATCCGGATAGTTGCACCTCATCCACTGCCCCACTGCCCCTTAAGCAAGCAGAATTAGTAAGCAAGCAAGTTTAGCCCTAAACCTAAACCCTAAACCCTAAAGCCCTAAACCCCCAACCCTGAAACAAAGTAAACCATCGCCGTGCTGCAGTCACCCTGGCCGGAGGGCTCTCCGGAGCAAGCTCCACCCGGCTGGTGTGAGACGCAGCTGGGCGCACCGGGCTTTGCGGGGTCTAGGGTTCAGGGTTTAGGGATTAAGCTTTAGGGTTTAGGGTTTAGGGTTCAGGGTTTAGGGATTAGGGTTTAGGGTTAAGGGATTAGGGCTTAGAGTTTAGGGACTAGGGCTTGGTGTTTAGGGTTTGGGTGTAGGGTTCAAGGCGTTGGGTTTAGGGCTTCGGGTTTACTAGGAGCTTTGCGCTTCTCGTGATGAGGGTCATCAGGGGATTTGACATGGAGGCAAAATCGGTTTAGGGTTTAGAGTTCAGGATTTAGAAATTAAGGGATACTGCCACCAAGGACCGACCATGCAGGGATGCCATGCGTGAAAAATGGTGGTTTGGGGCGGTTTAGGGTTTAGGGTTTAGGGTTTAGGCTTTAGGGTTGTGAAAAATGGTGGTTTAGGGTTTAGGAAAGTCGTGCAAATGGCACCCAGTTGCGAACGCCAAGAAAGTTTGGATGGACACTATGTGGTAGTTTCCCTAAGCCCCAATATAGACCCCGACATGTAATAATCCCTACTATGGAGACCCCCCCCAAAAAGTACCCCTGTTTCGCGAAACCCCCATGTGAACCCCTATGACTTTCAGCGGGCTTGGGAGGGGATTTCCGTGGGAAGACCTCTACGATTTCAGATGAGTGTCAAGCCGCGCAGTCTTAGTTGGAGTAAGGGGTATTGATTTACTTACTTGGGCTTAGTAGGGAATAAGGGAATGTATATATATATATAGAATGTAGGGATTATCCTTACTAACTACTGTTCTGGGCGTCTAACCGGTTTGGGTTCCCTGACGTTCAACGTGCCCAGAATCTTGTGAGCCCTATACTCCCTGAGGGTCCAAATACCCCAACATTGGGGTTTTAGGTACCCTAAAGCCCCATTATTTGGGTAATTGGACCCTCAGGGTACTGTTGGACAAACAACGGGGTTAGGGTTCAGGGTTCGGGGCTTAAGGGCTTAGCTAAAAATCCAGAAGTGCTTTGCGGGTACATGCGTGGGAGCTTCCGAACCCATGCTCCCCCAAAGACACCTTATCTGCAAGAGTAGAAGAACCCAGTAGTGAAGTACTTGGGATCTTGGTCCTAGTAACTGAAGTACAGGGGGTTTAGGGTCTAGGGGTATTGGAGAAGTACACCATCATTGGCTACTTGGACACTCAGGGTATGAGGCAAAAAAGCAGCAAGACCATGTGGGCCTTGTCAGACATAGCGTTGACAAACCATCCAGTTTAGAACCGCATCAGGAGGCTACTTCCTCGCACCTCTCCCATACAGATCCAAAATATTGAGCCAACACCTCATTTCGAGTCGTGCTTACTGCCTCCTTATACTCCACATTTATCTGTTATATGTATATATATATATACATACATACACTCTACCGCAAAGGCTTATTTATTCTAATCACAGAGGCCGCCACATAAATCGGTTGGGGTCCCTTAATAAGGGACCCGATGGCTTTCCGTTGCCTTGTAGGGGCAAAAGGAACCCCATACCCAATAACTGGTTCCTTCTCTTTGTTGTACTAAGTATTGGGGACTTGGACCCCCATTCATAATAGTGGGATGAATAGCAATCATAGTAATAGTAGTAGCAGTAATAGTATTGGTAGTAATAGTAATAGCTATAGTAATAACTCCCCTCCCATCTCCATCTCGTCCCAGCAGGGTCTCCGAAGTTTAGGGTTGCGGACACCAACCATCTTAGAAGGTAAGTACCATCATATGGAAAATCAGATTGAATCTGGGTATCCTGGTGATATGGGGATCTAAAGCTATCCATGGTACCTACAGTGGGCCCCAAAGTCTATTCAAATGAGACCAAAGTCGAGCTATTTGGATCTTTAGGGCAAGCTTTACGCCGTCCATCTTAGACCCCTTGTTCAACCACACAAGTTGGAGACTGAACCTTCATAGGCACATCAAAGCTCAGTTGGCAGAGGTACACTCTTGTTCCTGCTGAGGACTGATGACAGGCCAAACCCCAAACACATCACTATAACCCTAAGGGTCCAAGTACCCAAATAATGGGGCTTTAGGGTACCTGAAACCTCAATATTGGGGCAATTGGACCCTTTAGGGTAATAACAGCCGCGGAGCAAGCTGTTATGCTTCTTATAGCTCCGGGAGAAGCAAGGACCCGGGAACGAGTACCTTGTGAGAGAGATCAAAATTAAGGTCATGGCTCCAAATGGCCCAATGGAGGTACTATAATCTATGGACATTGGGGGCCAATGTAGGTATTATCTATAGACATGGAGCCCCAGGGTAAGGTTTAGGGTTGAGGGCTTAGGAACTAGAGGGGGCAACCCAGAGTATCCAATGCACCAAAAAGTGAAGTTTAGCGAATATTCGGGTAAACTTAGCTTGTTTTTAAGGTCCAAGGTTATCTCAGGTAGCTTGTTGAAGGGGCTACCTGGTCATGTGGCGGCGCACGCGGTGTACATGGAGGTGGAATGAGGTTGTAGGAATGCATACGCTGCGAAACTTCGACTTGGACAAAGACGGGACATCTCCTTTGCATGGGATTACGACGACGACGACGACGGCGACGACGACGACGACTACTACTACTTGTATTATTATTACTATACTATTATAGTTGCTACTATTATCTTACTATTATCACTGTTATCCTACTGTTATATTAGTAGTATATTGATATCATTACGATGATCACTATAATTGCTACCATTATATGCTTACTATTATTACTACTAAGACATCCCTCGATGTGATTCTGCGGAAATTTAAGGAACGTTTTCAGAACCAATCGTTCTGAGACTTAGGGTGCATGCAGTGAGACAGCAGGGAATCTTCAGAGGCCTCTTCGGATGTTGATCAAAACTATTGCTGGTCAACCTGGCACTGTAGAAAGCACTTCTCCTCGACTACTGCACTTCTCCTCGACTACTGCAGAAGCCTTCTATGGCCCAAAAAAACATACAGCCATAAAACGCTTGAAACCAACCCCCGAGTGGGAAAGGCCCCCACATTATCCTCAGGCGCTCAAGGATGTTCCTTGATGCGTTTTATGCGCTTTCCTAGTAGGACCTTCATGAACAACAACTGCCTGGCATCCGTTCATGAAAATACAGAAGCCTCAAGCAGCACGTTTCGCCACTGAAAATACTGTTGATTTCGCAACTGCAAAAGATTCTTCCACAACCATTCAAGCTGTGGGCTTCAGACGCCAAGCTTAAGGTTGAAGTCTAGATCCCGAACCTAAGACCCTAAACCCGAAACCACTAAACCCCATAATCCTAAACCCCTAAACCCTAAACAGTCTTAACTCCCTAAAGGGGGGGTATAAAGGGGATTCTATAAGGGTTTAAAGAGATTATGTATGGATATATATATATAGGGTTTAGGGTTTAGGGTCTAAACTCCTTAAAGGGGGTCATATAAGAGTTATATATGGGACTACTATGGAGGATAATATGGGGGATACTAGGAGTTTAGACCATAGCACCGGTGAATTCGTTTTGAAGCCGTACATGAGTGGTTTGCAGTTAAGGAACCTATAGTGAAGAAATCGGTTTCCTGACTAGGGTAACTTAGCGTAAGTTCAGCAGCAACCAAAAACATGATACAACGGATTCTACCATAGAAGGACTGACTTCAGAGTCAATGTACTCAAAAACTGGCCCCTGGCATTTTGATACGAATAACTCTAAATGAAGTACGGGTTTGGTGGAGATGTATGAGTATTGGATCCCATCCTAGACCTTCCAAGTGCGTAACTCTAAAAGTCTGCAGAAGCCTATATACCCCTGTATCAGCCTACACAGCCCTGTAGGAAAAGCAGGACTTCTAAACGCCAACTCGTGGGCAGAAGTGCATTGGCTTGAAGATGCTAGGGACCTATACTCTAAACCCTAAACCCTAACCCACCGGATTCATATTCCAGGGATGAGGGATTGGGGTTCAGGTTTGAAGATGGGGAATTGGGGAATCTGTTTTTAGAGCTTAAGGTTCGAGGTTTCGGAAACCTCCTCCGGACGCCGGCAAGTCCATCTGGTACTGTCAAAATATTCGAATACTGCCCTCCTTACTGGGAGGTTCCGGTCAGCTGCGTCAGAAATACAACTTTCAGTCAGGTGTAGTGCATGGAACTGAGTATATCTGGGACCTGGTAGGTAGGCTGAAATTCTTGGTTGAGCGTGAGTCAAAACCTTTTAAGCTTTGCCTTGCTGGACCCTTTCCAAATTGGTAGTTTCCCTAGATAGGGGAAACCCAATACAGACCCCAAAATACTATAATCCATATTATTGCCCCTAGTACGGTACCCGCATTTCGGGAAACTACCAAAGTTGTGTCTGGGGCAAACCATATTCCTCAAGTGCTCCAAGTCCCGAGGGGCCACACCGCGTTGGGGTAGTACTTGGCATCGGAGAACTGGGCAGTGGGAAACCTTGGACTTAGGGGACCCTTAAGGGGGGTGGTTCAAGGGGGGAGGGTACTAGGGAGNNGCCTTGGGGAACCTTAAGGAAGCTTCGGGAATATTAGGGAACAATGGGGACTACTAGGTTACCAACCCCCGTTGGACCACCCCCCCTTTAGGACATCCTAATGGACACACGATTTGTATTTGAGGCCTGGTGGAGGGACTGTGGCTCGTCGTGCTGGCACATGACATCTAATCCCTAAACCCATCCTAAACGCCCAGCCCCTAACCCCAAATCCTAAACCCTAAACTCGTAATCCCTCAACTCTAAACCATGGCAGCACATGCTACCCAAACCCTTAACCCTACCTAGACCCAAAAATGTACTTCCTTTTTGGGTTTGATAGGGTTTTTCGGTCAGGACTCTTATTATTAGGACCCCAGAAGGTACTACATTGGAAAGTCTAGGGAAACCCTTCTTTCGCAGGATGGTTCACATTTGAAATGCTGAATGAAAGAAAGACCGAAACTGAAAGCTTGACGGCCTTGCATCTTGGTGTGTATTGATGAGGCAAGATGTAGGGTTTAGGGTACACGGATATATATATATATACAGGGGGATGGAAAAGAACATGGAGGCTAATGTTTAGTTTGGTGTTCGGGTCTAAGGTTAAGGGATACCATCCCCCAGTAGCTGAGGACCAAATGGAAAATGTACTGGAAACTGAGAATATCTGAGGCTTTACAGAGATTAGGGGTTCCCCAAATCAGAGGTTCTCAGAATACCGCATGTAATGTGACCCTTTGGCAAGACCCCTGCAATTTCTATGTCTCATGTCATCCCTGTATATGTCTACGGTTTCTCGAATACTGTACCCTTATCCCTATATACCCCAAACCCTAAACCCTATAAACCCCAGACCCTATACTCCAAACCCTAAACCTTAAACCCCCAACCCTTCTGAGCCCCAAACCTTAAACCCTAAACCCCCTGAGCCCCAAACCCTAGACCCTAAACCCTAAACCCCAAACCCTACTGAGCCCCAAACCCTAGACCCTAAACCCTAAACCCTAAACCCCACCCAATATTCAGGAAATTCCCATCCAACTCGGAGAGGGGCTCCCCTGTGCTATCTTACATACGAATTCGGCTTGGGGTTTACGGCATGTGGCTTAGGGGCTTCTATTGGCGATTTTAGAAGGTAGGGTCTGAGTGGTTTGGGGTTGGGAGGTTTAGGGGTTTCGGGTTCAGGGGTTTATGGCTTAGTGTCTATGGCTTAGTAATCCACTCCTACACAGGCTATCATGGCATAGTCTTACATCTCTGATTGTGAAACCCCAAACCCTAACCGGATTTGCCGAGGCCCCTTGTGAAGGACGTTTAGTGTGGGGCTCTTGGACCAGCTACATGAGCTTTAGTCTGAACTCTAGTATCTCCCCTAATATTGGTTAAGGCTGTTAAGTCCCCTATATAACCCCGCCTTTAAGGAGTTTAGACAATAGCTCAAATGGGCCCCTCAAACAAGTTTTGGGCTTTGCATTTTGTGGATTACAAAGTAGGGGCGACTACACAGAACAAGATGCCACAGCGACAACACCAACAGGACCCTAAGGGTCCAAGCACCCAATAAGAGTGAGAAACAACCATTCTGCATTCGTTCTTCATTCTCTACCCTGACCTTCGCACACAACCAGCGGGCTTTCCGATCGCAAACTGTGCCAGCTTCCATCCATCTTTAAATGTCTCAGCTCAGATGTCCAACTGAAGATGCGCAAGTTCCCGTCCCCTTCTCTGGAGGGCCAAAAGCCCACATACTTGCGATTTGTGAATACCAAGATCAAAGAGACGTAAACAGCAACCATTGGGTATTTGGGTCATTTTGACCGCAAAGTTCTCGATCATGTCTTCACTTGAGCCGCTTAAATACTGGGATTCGTGATGATAAATGTAAAGCCCTCGAAGATCAGCATCCAAAACTCAATTCGTACGTACATTGACATTGGATGCCCTTTGTGTGCGGTATGCTCAGGAACCCAAATGGTCCAAGCACCCCATTAGCAGGTTTAAGGGCACATATTATACATGAGGCTTACACATGTTCAAGGCATCGCACGTGCAAGCCAGCTCTAGCTACTCATGAACCTCCCAGTAAGCACCAATCACATGATGAGCCTGACCCCTTGAACGCAAGGCAACACAGGCTTCTTCAGCAAGAGGCTGATGTCTCTAACAGATGCCCTCCCCAAACTCATGTCGAACCCCATGTAGCCTACATTTTCAAGGACTGTAGACATACCCTGACCCAAATACACCCGCTTTGTATCGTCTCCTCTTAATCAGAATTTACAGGGCTCTTGGCTAATAAGCATTATCGAGGCGCCCCATTGACGAGGGATCCAAGTTTCATGTGAAGTTCGCCAGCAACGGCCATACTCAAAGTTCTTATCATCAAAGCATAAGCCTTGGGCTCTTAGTATTCAGGAGTTCTCATTAGGAGTCATGCTGCGGTCTGTGGTAGGAAACTTCAGTAGCGGCGGCCGTGTGTGAAACCCTGTAGCCCGACGCCCGTCTGATATATATATATATATATACTGTGAGACGATTGAAAAACAGCCACGAGGAGTTCTATGGCCACCCTTACTAGTCTCTGGGCAGGGTTTAGGGTTCAGGATTTGTGGTTTAGAGTTTAGATAGAAACTTTGAACCCTCAACCCCAAAATCCTAAGCCCTAAACCCTCAACAACAAACCCCTGAACCTTCATTGGGTTGTCCGTCTTTTGCTCATGGTATAGGTGCCGGGGTTCAGGGTTGAAGGTTTCAGGGATTTGGGGTTAGGGGTTTTAGTGTTTAGGAATTCAGGGACTTTAGGGTTTTTGCGTCTTAAGTGCTCTAGGGTTTCGGGGACCCCAGGATTTGCTTCACAATAGCGAGCATTAGGACACGAAAGACCTGCAAACCTTCCTTCACTCTTCAAGCAAGAATCTTACGGTCAGCGTGAGATTGCTACTTCACTGGGGATCTGGCCTCACTGTTCCTGGAGGTCTGTCAAAGCCGCGACATGAGAATCGCCAGAAATGGAAGTCCACCTTACCTGCCTAAAGCCAAAACCTAAACTCTGTCCCCCAAGTACGGTAATGCTTGAATTGGTGGATCCCGATAAAGAGCCCGGCTTCTTTCAACCCCACGGAAGATTTTCAAGTAGAGGTGTCATCGTCTTAGGTAAGTTTAGGGTAAAAGGGTTTGGGGTTTAGGGTTGATTAATCCTCTCTCCCTAACATTAACACCTCCCCCACTCTTAATATCAAATCCTCGCCATTGTCGTATCTTATACTATATCGGGAGTATTTAATGTTAGGGGATTTGGGGGGAGTAATATTATTAGGAACCCTAAACCCTAAACCCCTAAACCGGAGGGGATTATCCCTCCTTAGCCGCTTTAATGAGGATAGGCATTGCTACGACTCTATGCGACCTGCCAACCACCCCTTATCAGAGGACGCCCCTGGTGCGGTTTAGGGTTTCAGGGCAAACTTCACAGAACCCGTCGGTACTTGGTTTATCGCGAAGACCCGCAAAACGGTACCCATAATTTTGGGAAACTCCCATATACAATTCAACGGATACGATACTACCACGGCTACAAGATTGCCTTCCTGAAGGGGTAGTCACTACCTCAGCGCCCCAGTCATGGTTCCTCTCCTATTTCTGGTCACCTCCCCTGAAGAACAAAGCTCCCCATCCTAAACCCTGCCAATAAGCTGTTCATGTGGATTTGCTGCCAGGAGAAGGCGATTACTCTAGACCTCCACGCAGTTTCGGCACCCGTGCAATTGAAGGACCAAACAGGCACCCAAAGTATGAACCGTCCAAAATGATACATGTTCAGCAGGCGCGATGTGCGGCCAGAACGGCAATGATATCACTGGCTACCAACAAGCCAACAAGGGTCAAAGTACACAGTCATAATACACTTATTCAAGCCCTATACTGCAATTTCGGTTACCCATATCCCAGTTATCCGATTATTGGGGACTTGGACGCTCAGCATACCAGAAGGGCGAACATTTGTTCTCGAAATACGTGGCCGAGGGGCACGGGGAGAATCCTAAAGGGTTCTGGAGCTTATATTGAGGATTCTGATTCTGTAGGAAACTCCCATTTAGTGGCAAAACAGCCATCTGATTACACAGATTCTGTAGGAAACTCCCCTTTTGCGGCAAAAAGCTCCATCTGGCATTATTACACAGATCTTCAATCTCATGACAGCCTCGTGCAGAAGGCAACTTCCGGAGGTGATATGGGTGATTGTCAAAATTATGGTTTTAGGGTTTAGGGTTCCCTTTTGGGTCCCTATTATAGTACGGCACCTAATACTTCTGGGGTACCAAAATGGGACCTTATTTTTGGGAGCTACCCATATGGTATGTACCAGGTATGGCTTGAGGTGCTTGCAACAGTTTCGGAAGTATTGCAAGTACAATCCCTAACCCTGGGGCTCCATGTCTATAGATAATGCCGACATTGGGCCCCAAAGTCTATAAATAGTACCTACATTGGGCCATTTGGAGCCCTAGGGTAAGGGTCCAAATACCCCAATATTGGGGCTCTAGGTACCCTAAAGACCCATTATTTGGGTACTTGGACAGTTAGGGAATGAAATGGGATTACTAGTGCCTGCCACGGATTCATTCCTTGTTACAGCGCAGCCGGTCCTTGAAAACCGTGCCCCAAGGTTGCAAGCATCCAAGAACCACATACTTCCCCAAACCCCCTAAAGGATCCGAGCAATAGACGCCCCCCCCAATATGAACCCAGTACTACATTGGGGAAACTAGGGGATTATTAGGGGCTCCATTTTTTGGATCCTTTAGGGGTCGGGGTCTCTGCTGGTACCAACCCAAAGTATCAATCATCGAGTTCTTGTAACCGCTGGGGCGAACAATCGAAGCTGGCTTCCGATGTATTTCTGGGTTGCTGTTATGGAACTTAAAACGAGTTAATAGATCAGGGAAACCGTATTATCGACTACAGCTACCATAGCCTATATTATGGTAGCTTATTTTAAGTTCCTTAACAGCAAGATAAAGTCAGAGCCATGCCGGGCTTCAGCCGGATATTTCAAAAACATCAGGATAAATGATCGCAGCGCTATAGTCTGAAGTCCTGGTATCCCACTTCATAAGCTCTATAAAGGTCCCTTATATGATAGATTCCCCAAATAGGGGGACCCCAATATTGACCCCTATATACGATGATCCTTAGTATGGGGACCCCTAAAAAGGTACCCCTGGTCCACATGCTTTGGGGGGTCTAGGTAGGCATCTAAAGCTACATGAACTATAGCCTAAATTCCTGGCATCCCCCGTTAGTAAGCCCTATAATAGTCCCGCTATATAATGCTCTATACAACCCCCTTTTAAGAAGTGTACACCCTATAAACCCTAAACCCTAGATAAGCTCCTTTAAGGAGCTTAGACTATCTACAGCCACATAAGCTTCGGTAAACCGGGCTGGGCTCCGTGAGATCTCCTTGATGTGGGGTCTTCTGCCCTTACCCTAAGGTTCAGGCTTTAGGGGATTCAGGGTTTAGGGGGTTTAGGGGGTTTAGGGGGTTTAGGGTGTTTAGGGGTTAGGGAGTTTGGGGTTTAAAGCTTAAAAAACCCATTGATCTACTTATACTAGACATGTATGAGTATTGATTACTTCGACCCCGCAAGGGTTCATGCAGGACCTTTTATGTTGATTACGTGATGAAAGCTTTGGGGCCTTTATCTGCAGCCCTCAATCCTGAACCCGTCAGGGCTTGTGAATTTCTCTAACCCGAACGCTGGCACTTCGACGTACTAGCGCCACAACAGCAGCGCTTCACTCAGGGGGATGTGAGGCTCCACTTCTCCCATCGTGGGATGCTGGGTGAGGGCGCGGCTTGTAAGGTTTGCAGGGTTCAGTTTTTAGGGTTTGGGGTTTAAGGTCTAGTTCTTTATTGGGTAAGACCAGGCACCCACGATTTAGGACACTGGAGCCCCTGGGGGGATGTATTCTGCTGCTGCTGGACGAAGACACTCCATGTCCTTTGGCTGCGTTTCCGGCCACAGGTTTTCGAGCTAAGGGCGTAGCTTCTCCAGCCTGTAACCCCGGTTCACTCTAGTTTGACGGGTTACTTGTGCCTACGAATGAAGGGGTAGTTACTACCAATTTGTAGGTAATTAAGCTTATGGCTGATTATAAGTCGAGGTGCTTAAGAGTTTGGAACCCGCATACAACCTCTGAAGAGTTATGTCCATTATCTTTGGGGATGCCTAGTTCGGTTGATTGGAATTGTCTTTGGTGAGGTCAGTCTTGGGTGAGTAGGCCTGTCTGCCAAACCCTGTTCCCTAAAATCTAACCCTTGAACCCGAATGATGAAACCACCTACTCCGCTCGTAATACATCTCCTCTATCATGGCACCATTTTAGAACTTCTTTTTTATGGGGGAGGGGCCGTTGAGACGTGGGCACTAGCACCAGGGAAATGCCCCAATCCACCAAGAGGTCATTCTTCGCTTAAGCCCTAAACCATGGGCCCCTAGTGTTGATCCCGGGGCCCCTTCTACCTCATACTGGGCGGCTGTTACGGAACTTAAGTTGCTAAAATAGGAGGAAACCCCGTTACTATTTACTTTATGCACATGTTATGGTAACTTAGCTTGAGATCCTCAACAGCATCCAGTACATCTACCCTTGAGGGCACCAAATTCCTTTAAAGGCACGGGGCCCCAAAGAACGCTAAACCCTGAACGTTAATGAAGCCCTGACCCGAACACAAAACCCTACACCTTCAAAACTTTGGGGAAGAGGTATCCCATGAGCGTCGAAGCTTTAAAAAGCCTGACACCGCAAATACAATCCCAAGCGTCCATGTAGAAATCCATGTGAACTGTAGTCAAACTCCTAGTATCCCCTCAATACCCCCTATGATATTCCGGTATGTAGTCCCCAGTATAATCCCCTTTAACCAGGAGTTTGGACTATGGCTCATATCGAAATCCATGTGCTAAGAATTGGCTACCTGAGCCTGGGCCCATGAACACCGTGAACAGAAAATCCCAGATGCTCCCTTTGGGGTGTTAACTCGGAGTCTGTATAACAAGAGGTTGTCAGACTGATACACACACATATATATGTGTATGGGTGATTGTCAGAATTATTGTCCCTTTTGGGATACCCTGAATATTAGGTACCGTATTATGATAGGGATCCAAAAAGGGACCATCATTTTGACAACCGCCCATATGTATATGGCAACGTCTGTTCAGCTCCCAGGAGCCTCAAATCCTAGGAAAAGAGCTGCGCATCGATCATCCCTCATAGTCGCAATAGAAACCTTCCTGTGGCTCTAGTACAGGGCGCCAAGCGGCTCGCAGTACTCCTACTCCCACTGGCCTTTGGTTAGCTGGGAATGAAGGAATGAACAAGAAAATGGAAGCTACCACAATGGGTTATATAGGGATGACTATACGGATCCATTTGTTCATTCATTCATAGCTAACCAAAGGCCAGCCCAACCCAGGACCGCCGAAAGCCATTGGAGAACCCATCTGCAAACATAAAATCCACCAAGTACACCCCCGCAAAATCCTTTCGGAACCCCTGTACTCCTCTGGTGCCCCCGTTCGGACACAGCCAGAAGTTGCAGGGTCCAGAAACACAAAATTCCAAGCTTCAGAGGCAACGGTTGCGGCCTTGTTCAACTGAAACATGTCGACCTGCTCCTGTGGCATCACCTTCTGGGTACAGCATGTGAACTTCCAGGGGTAGCTAGAAGTGGGAACACTTGAAGATTCAGTGGTACATGTATTCGGTGCTATAAGTAGGAGATGTTCACTTGTGGCCAGTTCTAACCTGTGGTATGTATAACTGTATAACCATCAGGGTCCAAGTACCTAATAATCATATACTTACCCCAAACCTGTACTATAATTACTATTCCCCAATCCCAACCTAATTATTGGGCCCTCTGGGTGTTGTAAATTGGGCTAGAGCTGTAGCCATCCTTCACATGCTAGGCAACTGGCAGGGTGGTAGCTTTCCCAAGTTTGATCATAGATATGGCAATGCTGCATACCCTGGGTAGGTTAAGCAGCCATACGAGATGTAACCAGCCCCCTAAGTTGTGCTACAACTCAGTACCTGAGAAATAATGCGAGTGGTCTCAGGAGGGTTCTCAGTACCCTAACTTGGAGCACATAGCGGTTGTAGTTATCAACCATCCGTTTAGGTTCATCATGTAAACGGTTCTTAGGCCTATCAAAAGGGTGGTGACAATGATTTCCAACATGCCCAAAATAAGATCTATTTATGACCTCCTAAACCCTAAACCCTAAACCCACTCTTCAGCAGCTGGAAATTGGGAAAAGCCACAGACGCGGTTAGTGTTACCCTCAGGGTCCAAGGACCCAAATACTAGGGCTTTAGGGCCCAACTACCATTAATGATATAGTATTTGGGCCCTAAGACCCCATTATTTGGGCCCTTGGACCCTTAGGGTTAACAAAGTCACAACATTTATCTGGGTTCGGCGTATACCATTTTGTGCTGCTGCAGTATAATTCTCTGAAACGCTCAGATTACTAGCAGGGCTTTTCTCATGTCATGGGTACTATGCGACGATACACGTATCAGAGTACCGTATGTAAGGCTGATCTAATGCTTAGGTACGGGTGCAGGGTTTAAGTTTCACGGCTCAGCGGGCATTGTGGGATTTGGGTCAGGTCCGTCAGGGCTATTGGCAAAGACTCCATCATTCAAACTTTCGAAGCTACATTCCCCCTTAAGTAGATAGAATATGGCTTCGGGTATGTTACAAGAAGATCCCCATATACCCCATATTCTATCTACTTAGAGGGGACTATATTTAGCTACCAATCATGGTATTCACCCAATACATTGGGGTGCCAGTGTGCGTGTGGGGGGGCGTCATGAGTTGCACGTCAAGATTCAATTGAGGCCCAAGATCATAGAACTAGCTAAGAGGACTCCAGGTATGGGGGGGGTGTTCCAGAACTTGTACCCCCATGTATGGAAACTACCATGTTAGGAGACTTTAGGGAACCTAAGCCCCGAAACAATCAACCATATGCCCTGGACCCCTTTTCCAGGGAAGCTCGGGGAAGCCTTCGGGAGGGCTTTGCAGTCTGGAGTTAGGGTTTAAGGTTTAGGGTTGAGGTTTTAGGATTTGGGGCCCACTTATTGATTTCATACCTCGGGGTTTGTGCATAAAGGGCCCGCTTATGGGTTGCATACTTTAGGGTTTGTGCATGGTCCCTTTATGGGCTCAGGATCGTGGGGTATCTGAGACTGCTTATGTACCACACGTATACCCTGACAGTAAGGGGCACCAGAGCCCCCTAAGACGACTAGGGGTCCATTCGCGAAGTCAAAACATGTTCCTGGCACCTATCTGACCTCTGCATTTGTGGCGGGGTTTCGGGTCTGGGGTCTGGGCCTTAGGATCATACAACCTGTGGATGGAACCCATGACAAATAATGAGAAAAGGTACCAGGTACGCATGGAAGCACGGTGTCAACACAGCACGCTAACTTTCAGCTCCTGCACAACCATCTGGGGCGTTTATCAGGATGCGGGTTCCTATAGCTACGCAAGAGATGTGAAGCAAGATGGGGCCCGTCTTGAGAAACTCCCATCCACAATCCGTGCCAACCCTAAACCCTAAACCCTATGAGTCCCTAACCCGGTCATCGTGAGCCCTCGTTCCATGACGCCTGAACAAGCTCAGCAGGTCTTCAGACTCCGAAAGAGCAAAACTGCAGGTCTGCTTTGCAACACCTAACCCTCAACCCCAAGCCCCAACCCCAAACAAACCAGTATGAACCCATTACTACATTGGGAAACTAAGGGATTATCAGGGGGGTTCATCTTTTGGATCCTTTAGGGGGTCTGGGAAGGTACCTTATTACACAGTCCTCGAGATGATACGTATGGTAGTTTCACTAAATAAGGGGACAATATAGACCCCAATATACTATAGCCCTTTTTATAGAGACACCCAAAAAGGTAGCCCTAATTTTGGGAAACGCCCAGGTTGCTATTCATTCATCCCCCTGTATTAAAGGGCCCCTTTTTAGGTTCCATGTCCCCTTTGAGAGGAGGCCATGGGCCTGAGCATCGTCAGGCTCTTGATGTTCGAGGCTCCTTTGCTTGCGCTTCTCCTTGTTCAATGCAGCGTTCATGCTTCTGCTAGGAAGGTAAACTTTTGAGGGTTTTCTAGACCTAGACCCTCCTCCTACCCTCTATTGGGGCCCAAGTACCTACTATTAGGGACCATATATCCCCAATTAAGGGTACAAGGAGAGTCCTGGGAGATAGATAGGCGTCCCTTGGGAGGTTTTTGGCCATCTAGGCCTTGAGGCCCAGAATCCTCAACCCTAAACCAGAAACCTTAAACCTGGCAGCCTAAACCCTATACTTTACCCCCTTAACCCTTAACCCCAAACCCTGAACCACCCTAAACCCTAAACCTCTAAAACCCTAAACCCCGAATTTTCGAACCGGTGCCATCTAT
>CAJNIZ010028025.1:25356-35749 GCA_905231905.1 Symbiodinium pilosum
TACTTGGACCCTTAGGGTTAATTTCAACACCATGGAACCTGAAAACCCCCGAACCCTCAGTCCCTTGTTTTCCCAACCCTGAGCCCCACTTAGGACCAGCATCAAGACCGCTTTCATTGGTAAATGCTCTGCGGCTCTTTGGGCTTTTGGCCGCGCTGCTGCCGCAACCCATGGCTCTAATGGTATCTTAAAAAAATGGCGACTTAGGGCTTTGGGCAAAGGATATTGGGGGAAAGCACCCTACTAGATCTAGGGATTGGGGCTTAGGGCCCGACCCTCCCTGGAACTTTGAAACAAGGTGTGAGCCCTGCTTGGACTCTCTGAGCTACGGCGGGTTGAAGAAGGGCACATAGCAAACAACGGCTGTTTACTGAACCTCAGACCTGCGCTACCTCAAACTACGGGATCCTTTGCTACACCACCCCTCTGCTACCCCCTTCGTCAGGATAAGGCCGTGAACACACCCTGGCTCAACAGATGCAATCTGAGCCATAGTCTAGACTGCTAGTATCCCTCTTCTAAAAGCCCCGATAACCCCCTATAAGGGGCTTAGACTTGGGGAGTTTAGACTTTAGCTCATATGGGGTCCATTAATCTAAGCTAGTAAGCCGCAGGACAAGAGTCACAGCGTGCAAGCCAACTGCAGAAATGGAGTTTGTCTTTCTGCAGTTCCGGGGGTCTAAACCCTAAGCCCTAAACCCCTAAATCCTAAAAGTTAGGGTTTAGCATGGTACCAGGCAGGGTAGAACCTCTCTTCAATGACCAGGGCACGGAAGACTTCAAATACTCCCCGCCCCCTAATACGAAAGCCCCCACCCTCGTCTTGATAAATACTCCCAGAATGTGGTATATCATTTGAATACATGGGGATTATCTAATATTAGGGGGGGCGGGGGGGTGGGGGGGTTGAAATATCAGGGGAGTGGATTAGTCTAGTACTGCAGAGCGTTCTACCCAATACCCCAAAGCCTCAATCCAAAGACCCTGTAAACATTCCCCAGAACCCAGATTAAAGCCTTGCCCCATTTTAGTCGCAGCAAAGATGTCAGGGGTTAGAAATGAGTGAATTCGGGTTCAGGTGTCGCACGTGAAAAATTCTTTACAGGAAGCCCTCAAGAAGCTCAACAATGTGCTGTAGTGGGCAAAGTACGTATTTCGAATAAGAATTTGGGGTGCTTGAGTACTAAACCCTCAAGCCTAAACCCTAAACCCTAAACTGTATAAAGATTGCAGGAACAATCTTGGTAAATGTTCAGGATTCAACCCTAAACCCTTAGCCCAGCACCGTACAGGCAGACGCCTTTGAGCCATACAGCAGAGGTTTAGGGTGTAGGGTTTAGAGTTTAGGGTGTAGGGTTTAGGGTTTAGGGTTGAGCTCATAGAATGAGATCGAAAGTTTCAGTGTTGCTGGCTTAGGAGTGTCTTGTCGAGGAAAGCCCTAGAAAGAGTGTGTAACAATGTAAGCAAATTCCTCAAAAGTTCTGATATGGCAGCAAGATGGCTTGAGCGCAGTTTGCCTTCGCTCCAGCTCTATACGCGTCTTCGGATTCCCTAAGGGTCCAAGGACCCAAATAATAGGGTTTTAGGGCCCAAATACCATTAATATTCTAGTAGTTGGGCCCTAAAACCCTTGTATTTGGGTCCTTGGACCCTCTAGGATTGATAGTCTTCCAGCTCCTACTAGTAGTTTCCATTTTCTTTTTCATTATCCCTATATAACCCTATATTATCCTATATTATCCCAATATTACCTACCCTAAACCCTATGTAACCCATTATAGTTTTCCAACTCTTTAGCTCTAGCTGCAAATGCAGAGGCTTCGCGGACTGCTGTTTTGAAGGGACTGGGGTTAGGGTTTAGGGTTTAAGGGTTCTGGCCTCAAAAGGCATCTCAGATTGGGGGGGGGGGGGTTCAGGGGCTTATGGTTCAGCGTAGGTCTCGGCAGTTCACCTGCAAACCCTAAACCCTAAATATCTGGCCGTAGACCTCTGACTTTGAGGGATTTGGTTACGGAGAAAACTCTGGTTAAGCAGATCTGCTGGTGCGGCTCCCTACTGCCAGATATGCGAGTCCCTGGAGCAAGTTTTGGGGTTTAGGGTCTCGGGCCTTTGGTTTTGAGTCTTATAAGGATGGGGAGACTACAAGCACAAGATGCGACAGCAACAACACCAATAGCAATTGTAGTGAGGAGTAGGCCCCAACAATCGAGGATGCTAAGCCATAAACAATATACTGTAAGCCCTGAGCCCGAAACCCTAGATAGTAGTCTCCATTTGATGTTCCTTTGTCTTGTCCGTTTGATTCTCCATCATTGGGGTTATATCCCTATAACATGCCTATATGACCCTAGTCTCCATTCCATCTGCCATATTACTTTCTATTGTACTCTCCATGATGCTACACAACATTGGGTGATTACCTCTGATGTCGGGGTCTTGTAGGTTGAGGTTGGACGTCTCACAAGTAGTGATGGACCAAACCCAAGACGGATCCATGTCGCAGATATCGAGCAGACCCCCCCCCCCACCCCGCAAGGACCTCCAAAAGGCCGCTGTATATAGATGTGCTGCACGAGGATTACAAATCTGGGAGGGGGATACTAAGCCTAAGGGTCCAAGTACCTAATGCATTAATATACTTACCCAAAACCTGCACTCGAATTACGATTACCCAAATCCCAAGTACCTAGTTATTGGGTACATGGACCCTCTGCGTAAGGCATTCTGTGTTGGTTCTGAATTTGCAACATTGGCCTTCGGACACAAACCGCGGGCTTTCAGATCATACGCTTTACCAGGCTGCATCTGGGCACAAATTGTCCAACTGAGGAAAAGTCGGACAAAAAAGATAGAGCAAAACCCGCTGGCCACAATTCTCCGACGGCCCAAGTACCCACGCAATTGTACTTTTGGGTACCCGAGACCATAAGACCCTGGGATCCGGGGCCCACATGCCCATGATTCGGGGTATTTGGTCCGTTTGTGTGTTCTGAACCGGAGGATTCTCCATCACGTCCCAACATGAGCTGCGGTGTACACTCCTAGTTTCCCCCTTAATCACCCCTGCAATTCTCTCCTCCAGAGCTTAGACTGTAGCTCACATGAGGCTGTTAAGGGATGAGGATTCCTAATTAGGTGCTGGGATGCGCAATGTCATAGGCAGAGTATCCAAAACTCATTAGGGTTTGATGTAGACCCCTGATTTTTTTAAAAAAAAACCTTTTAAGGGCCTAGATATTAGGATCCCTATTATAATCTCTATTAAGGGGAGGGGGCTTATTCATCAGGGGTCTACATTAGGGATTTAGGGCTTCGGCATGTCACAGGCTCCTACCCTAAACCCTAAACCCTAAACCCTAGCCCCTAAATCCTAGATATGATGGTACTGTGGTCCAGACATCTGGGGACCCCAATATAAACCCCATAGAGTATACCTGTGACCCCAATTATCTGCAGTTTTATGGGTTATACCTACTAACTTGGGGGGTAATTACTATTAAACTGCAGGTAACTGGGGTTATAGGTAATCCTTATCATGCACCGAAATGCGATTGGAACCCTCTGTCTACAAACTTCTACCCTTGCTGTCCACGCACAACCCAAGCAATGAAATTTCCCCCGTCAGCCCGCCCGCCAGCCCCCAAACCCCCCTAACCCACCACCTCCCCCCTCCCCGGGGACGAGAAATTTCTGTGCACTTAAGCGCCACAGCTTAGGTCAAGGTTTCGAATTTTTGTGCTTTTAGGGATCCAGCGTGTTGAGCACTTTGGGGTTTTAGAGCTTCAGGATATGGTGTGAAACCTGGTGAAGCCTAGCGTTTGTTAGGACATGAAGGAAATGCAAACCTTCACTCGGTATGGAAGACCTCTCGGCCAGTGCCAGATTAAAAACTGCTTCACTGGGCATCTGGCCGCTATTGGAGGTCTGCCGGGACTGGAAACAAAATTAAAGATCCCCTTACGTGCACAGGGACCTTTTTTTTTTTTTTTAAACGCCCTTAAACGGGTTTGGAAGCAAATGTTTAGACGTAAGATTGTCCCACTCAAGACCCAAGAAAAAGAGCACTGACACGACTCTATGGGGCTTGTCGACCATCCTTACCAGGGACGTGCAGCACACAAACCCCCACAAAAATAGTCAACGCTTAGTATGGAAGCTCATTTCCTCAACGGATCTTCTAGCCTGCACCCTGAACCGTAATTCTCAAAACCTAAACCCGAACACTGTTCATCTGACCCTGTTTGGGAGTTCTAAAAGGCATCCTATCGTCATACAACTCCTTTGCGCAATCTTCCAACATTTGTGCTGAGGGTTTAGACGTTTAGGGTTCAGGAGCGAGCATGCCAAATAACAACAATAATAACAATAATAGTAATAACAATAATAATCATAGTAATAGTATTCATAATAATAGTAATAGTAATAATAATAGTTACAACTCTAATGTTAAAAGCGTCGTATGGAATCTTAATCCTGCAGTCCGCATATATCATGTTTACACCATGCATGTATACACACACTAGGGCTCCAGTTACCTAAATAATGGGAACTGGGTTCTATATACTCTGTAGTTACATAGCCCAGTAACCTACTATTTACGTAACTGGAGCCCTAGGGCACGCGCGCACACACACACACACACTTACTTCAGGGCATCGGCAATGCAACTCACAAGCCTACGGGCCCATAAGAGGGGCCTGTACGATCAGATAACTTAGCGTTGTACTGAATGGAACACAAGTCCTGGGGCTCCATGTCTATAAATAATGCCTACATTGGGCCCCAAGGTCTATCAATAGTACCTACATTGGGCCATTTGGAGCCCTAGGGAAGTACAATGTACTACTACAGCTACAAGACCTAAATTCTAAACCCTAAATCCGAATATTCTTGGGATGGGGATATTACGCGCTGCAGACGATGACTCAAGACCTCCAAGCAGTTTCGGCACTCAAGCAATTGAAGGACCAAATCGACACCAAATGTTGCGTTTGGGGTTCGGACTCAGAGCTTGTTTCTGAAGGTGTCTAGGATTTGGTGCTTAGGGTTCCAAAGCATGAGCCCCAAAAGGGTACATATGCAACAAGCACCATGCTTAGCCAAAAATGGCAATACTGCTACTGGCGACCCCCAAGGGTCCAAGTAACAAACTTCCCCAAAACTTATACTACAATTACCATGGCCAAAATCCCGGCTATCCAGCTATCGATCAATACTTAGACGCTTTCAGCAACAGAGGGCCAAACGTTTGGGGCTTCAACAAAATACGGGGCCACGGGGCATTGAGGGACTTCAAACAGTTTAGCTGGCGCCGTATGAGCATTCTGTCGGAAACTTGCGTCTCATGGCTAACAAACGCATCTAGCATATGAAAATCTTCAATCTCACAGCCACATATGGAAGGTAGCTTACCAAGATGATGTGGCAGAAGCTGCTTGAGGTGACCGCAAGGGATTCGGAGTTACGCAAGTAGAGCCAAGTAGGATTATAGTCCCCCTTAGGTAGCTACTTCGGGAACAAAAAGATCCCCAGATACCCCACATTCCATCTACTTAAGGGGGACTATATGCCCGCAGAGGATTCATTGTTCTTGTGTTGGCAGAGTTGGTCCTTGACAACCGTGCCCGGTGCCCTACAGCACCAACCCTAAGGGTCCAAGGGCCCAAATAGTAGGGTTTTAGGGCCCAAATACCCTTGATATTAAAATATTTGCGCCCTAAATACCCCTATTATTTGGGTCCTTGGACCCTTATAGGGCAAGTAAGCAACAATCATATACTTCTCCAATGGGACCCAACCCCAAGTACCCAAGTACTCAATGATTGGGCACATGGAGCTCCAGGGGGGTGCCCATCAGAACTGGCTTCGGATGCATCAACGTCATCACGCGCTTGCGCGCGTCTTTCGCAAAATCAGGACACCTGTATATGGTAATGTAGGGGCGTGTCTGCAAAAAGGTTGCCCTTGCGAACCTGTAGCCCTTAGGGTCCGAGTATCAAATGATCACGTACTTACCCAAAACCTGTACTGAAATTACTAGTACCCTAATCCTAAGTACCTAAGTATTGGGTACATGGACCTTAAACCCCAAACCCTACATATCCCTATATATCCCTTTTAAATGGACCTGATCATTGGGGTACATGGACCCTCTGGGTAGTCATATAAGAAAATTTCGCAACGATTTTTGGGTCCCTGTTTTGGATTCTCCAGGGATAATGTCGCCAAACAAAAACGGCATACTTCAACTAAGGTTTAGGGTTTAGGGTTTAGGGTCGCGTTACGGAGATCTCCCAGAAGACGACCATAGTCCTAATGAAATGTTGCTCCAGAAAACGGATGGAATAAGCTGGCATTGTTGGAGGCTTGCGCTCCTGATTTTTGCATGCGCGTATTGCAAGCCTGAAAGCTGGGGCATGGAATGATCAGAATGGGGCTGTTCTCTACGCACTCGCGGGAATATGAGCCATAGTCTAGTCTCCTAGCATCTCCCTTACTCACCCCTAAAATGGTCCCCCATCTGATCTCCTATACCCCCCTTTACAGTAGTTTAGACCCTGCATAATCCCCTATATAGACCCCTTTAAGGAGCTTAGATTCCAAACCCAGAACCCTAAACCTTATATAATCCCCTATAAAACATCCCTTTAAGGAGTTTTGAACCCTAAACCTCATATAATCCCCTAAATAACCACCTTTTAATCAGTTTAGACTATAGCTCATAACCCTAAAGGTCCAAGTACCCAATAATCACATACTTACCTAAGACCTGTACTATAGTTACTGCTACCCAAATCCCAAGTACCTAATTATTGGGTACATGGACCCTAAACCCTAAACCCTACATACTACTATATCCCCCTTTTAAAGGGACCTAATTATTGGGTACATGGACTTTAGCTCCTAACATGCTGATGAAGGACTCCTGGCTTAAAGCTTTTCCCCAGAGCTGCTCTCTCTGACACCGGCCATTCCACCTATTAATAGCAGTAGTAGTAGTAGTAGTAGTAGCAGTAGTAGTAATAATAGTAATACTAACAGGATAGTAATGATAGTAATACTAGTGAGAATAATGATGATCATACGATTAATACTGATAAGAGCAAAATAGTCATGATAGCAATGTAACCCTAATAACACAAATGGTAAGACTATTCAGGCTTGCAGCATGCATGGAAAAGGCATCTGATGCGTTTTCCGCCGTGAGGGTTCAGAACTTCACAATCACCCGGCCCCAAAAGACCTATACACACGAATGCTGCCGTAAGAACACCCTACCTCAAGCTCAAAAGTAGGTAAAGTCTTGGCCCCAAGCACTTAAAATTGTCCAATATGCGATCATTCCACATACTATGCAAATCCAGGTAGGGACCCCGAAGCCATATGAACTTAAGTGTGCCAGTCAAAACCCACCCAAAAAACTCGGAAATGGGCAGTCAGTGTTGTACCCTTACCGCATAAGGGTCTCGGGTTTACTGGTCCATGTGCACAATACTTGGGTGATTGACAAATTGGTATTTTGGTAATGACTAGCAATTGTAGTAGAGGTTGTTTGGGGGGTATATGGTTGATGATGACTTGGACCCTCAGGGTTAATTCAAAGGCCTTGCGTTACTTATGTGATGTTGTGTTGGGGGCTCCCATCTCGAGCCCTAAACCCTGACCTTATTCTCACCCTCAGGGCTTCTTAATTTCAAAATAAGGGAGTTTCCCAAAATTAGGGGTACCATTTTGGGGGTCCTTATAATAAGGATTAATGATTATAGTATATTGGGGTCTATATTGGGGTCCCCCTATTTAGGGAAACTACCATAAACTTCTATGTGCTAGCGCCGCGACAGCAGCGCTTCGCTGAGTGGTAGTAAATGCTCCACCTTGCCAATGGTGGGATGCTGGGTTAGGGGTTTAGGGTTTAGGGTCTAGGGTTTAGGGTTAGGGTTTAGGGATATTACCCCCAATAATGGAGAATCAAATGGAAAAGAAAATGGAAAATCAAATGGAAACTGGGAATATATGGGGGATTATGGGGTTTAGGGTTTGAGGCTTCAAGAATACGATCTGCAAGGTTTGCAGGAGTCATATTATAGGCTTGGCATACTTTACTGAGCTGGGTCTAGGGTTTCGGGTTCAGGTCTTAAGGTTTAAGGATCGAGCAAAGACCCTAAACTCTAAACCCTAAACCCTAAAACCCTAAACCCATTTACAAACCTGGAGCGCCTGGAAAGGCGTACGTATTCTGCTGCTCATGGATGAAGACCCTCCATTTCCTGTGGCGGCAGTTGTCATGCCTCTTGGACCGTAAAACCCTAAACGTCTATACACCCTAAACCCCAGAACCTTATACCCTCTTGCAGAGGGTCCAAGTTCCCCATCATTCTGTACTTGGGTTTGGGGTAATAGTCGTACAGGTGTTGGGTAAGTATATGATTATTAGTACTTAGACCTTCAACCCTAAACCCTAAACCCTATATACCCCTATATACCCCCCTTTAAAGGGACCTAAGGTAAGTATATGAATTATTAGGTACTTGGACCCTCAGGGTTTGGGTTTACTGCGCAGGGCAACGCCTTGGTGTTCCAAGTAGGTCATTGTGGGGCCTAGATAATCAGGATTTAGGGCTTAGATTACATGTGGACTTAGGGATAGAGGATAAATAAGGCCCCGTTCTATGAGGGATATACAGGGTTTGTATACTGGGAAAGAAGTTGGAAACTATCATGTGAGTTCTTTTTGGCTTCAGCCTTTTGGGGCTTGCGTACCTGGACTAACCGATCTACCCATCACAAAGAGGTGATTTGCACCTGGCAGTTTGGCATCCTTATTATTTGTGAGGGTCTACGAACTGTTACTCTAGGTAGCTGATGCCTGAATTCGTTCGCTTCAGTTTTATTGGTTTTGTATGCCTACGAATGCGGAGGTAGTTGCCACTTAACTGTGGGTCACCGGGCTTGCAGGCAAAAGTTGAGGTGCTTCAGAGTTGGGGGCTCACCTCGTTCGGTCGAGTAAAGAAGTCATTAATGAGGTCAGCCTTGAGTGTTTAGGCTTGTCGTGCAGAACCATAAACTCTAAACCCTCAACGACAGGATAAAAACACCACCCACTCCCTGGGAATATGTCGTCCCAATTATGGCACCACATGGGAGCATTTTGTTTGGGGTGGGGTGGGCGTGGCTTTTTGAGGCGGGGAGACAAGCCGGGAAAATGCGCAATCCAGAAAGAGCCGGTGCTTTAAGAAAGGCTAAAAATCACGAGACCCTAGTATGGATACTGGGATGCACCCTAAACCCCTAAACCCTAAACACTACGCCGGAACCCCCTAAACCCTAAACCCTAAACCCCTGAACCCCTGAAGCCGTAAAACCTAAACCCCTAAACCCTAAACTAGTATGGATACTGGGATGCCTTACCCTGGGGCTCCATGTCTATAAATCATACCTGCGTTGTCTATAACTGAACCTACATTGGACTACTTGGAGCCCTATACATCCCGACGAACCCCTAGTTTCCATCTTATTGTCCATTTGCTTTGCCATTATTGCCTACATTGGGCTATTTGGAGCCTCAGGGCTATACCTCATGTCTAGACTTAGGGGACCTTAACGCTCAGGGCCCCTATGAGTGGCCCATAAGTCCAAAGTCAGAGTCCGAGTGCCAGGTCCCTTGGGCCTGAGGGATCCCACGAAATCATGGAGGTCTCTGCGGGGGGTTTTAGGCCCGGATTCCATCTGAAAGAACCTGAAAGCTGTAAGACAAAGATGTAGATATGTCTATAGCAACTTCTGCTCGGCCCCAAACCGCACCTAGTGCCAAGAAACACAGCTGCACATCGATCATCCCTGCATAAACTCAATAAAAACCTTCCCGAAGACTCATGCATTCCAGCACGCAATTGGTACTTGAAACCCTGGACCACCGAAAGCCATAAGAGTCATCGACCCCTGAGCCTGCGGTCCCTGATCCAAGTACCTAATAATCATATACTTACCCCAAACCTGTACTATAATTACTGTTACCCAACTCCCAAGTACCTAATTCTTGGGTACATGGACTCTTTAGGTTCAGGAGACCTCATCCAGAAACACAATCACAGGTCCCCGCAAAATCTCTGTGGAACGGTTGTAACACGCTAGCGCTCCCGTTCGATAGCAGAAGGTGCAGTCTCCAGAAACACAGTCCAAGCTACGGAGGCCATAGTTTCGGTCTTATCCAATTGGAGCATGTCGGCGCGCTCCTGTAGCATCACCTTCTGGGTACGGCTAGGTTTGGCCATAAGCATAGCCATGCTGAACATCATGGGTAGGTGTAACTAGCTTTGTGAGATGTCACAAGCACCCTAAGTCGAGCTAGAGCCCTAACTAGTTGGGAAATAATCCCTAAGGGTCCATGTACCTA
>CAJNIZ010028025.1:35762-46319 GCA_905231905.1 Symbiodinium pilosum
CTTGGACCCTTAGGGTAATGCTACTTGCCATGAGTTGTCTATAGAGGGTTCTGAGTGTCCTTAGTTGGGGCAAAGCTGTACTTCTCTGATTTACACCCCAACTCAATTCAAGCCCAGCGGAACAGCTGCTGACAGAGCTTTGTATCATTGGGCTTAGGGCAATGTTAGATATAACCAGCAACACTCTCTTAAGCAGCTTGAAATTCGAGAAGGCCGCAGACGTGGTTAGTACAGTCGTCCCCCTTCTGACTATCCTAGCCACTGATATGTACTTTGATTCTCTTCCGAAACGGTCAGATGACTCGTCAAGACCTTTTCAAGTCACCCATGTCATGTTTTGAGATGTTTTGAGCCCAGATTACTGGATTTAAAGTTTAGGTTTGGGTTCAAGGCGCAGTGCTACCCAGAAAGTCCAATATACCTTAATCAGGGTATATACCAACAAAGTCCACTACCCCTTAATTAGGGAATATACCTTAAACCATATTACGGATCCTGGTATCATTTAAAGTACATTCCCGAACTGAAAGATATTGGACTTTCTGGGTTAGGGCTCAGCGAGAATCACAGTTTTGGTGCTTGGGTCAGCCCTAAACCCTAAACCCTAAACCCTAAACCCCAGGCCTCCTACCAGGCCTCCTACCAGGCATCCCTTACGGACACCGTCCTTCAAACCACTATTGCTACTACAGTTGATGGAGACAATCCTGCATGACTATAGTCATGCTAGAGTACCATTAGGGTTTAGGGTTTAGGGTTCAGGGTTTAGGGTTTAGGTTTTACCCTAGTGTCCAAGTACCAACTAATCATATACTTACCCCAAACCTGTACTATAGTTACCATTACCCAAATCCCAAGTACATAATTATTGGGCACATGGACCCTTTGGGATAGTTAGAAAAGTTGAGTTTAGGCATGTTCAGTCATGCAGGTTCTTTCCATCAACAGTAGGTACTGCTTGTGGTATACACGTAAGTTATCCCGGTGTAAGAGATCTCGTTGTAGTGCGTTTGGGGTGCTACTGTACGCGGGTGGTTAGGGGCATCAGGAGCTGCAGGAAAAGAACCACTTGAGGTCCAAGACCAAAAGCACCGGTGAAGGGAGCCCTAGAGGAACTCTTGATTTAATTTGGGAGTTCCATAAAGAGGGGGACCCCTGAAATGTCCCCACAAACATTGTAGCCCATTATAGGTGCCAAACTTCCGGCAACCTCTAATATAAGCGGCCCTATGTGACAGAAGTACTTAGGAAGCAGTAAGGCGGGCTCCGGCAGGGCTTTTTGTGGGAGAGCTTCTTAGTCTGAAGTGTTGTAGTTCCCGCTTGAAGGGAGCCCCTTCTGCCCAGACCCCCCGGGTAGCTTCTATATAGGGCGCAGATACCCACCAGTAGGACCTGCAAAAAACATTTTTTTGGGGTAGTTGGGGGCTTCTAGTGGATCTTGTGGATTTGTCCAGGGGTCCCTGGTATGAGCCCTAGATACCTAAATACCCGCGTACATACCCAAAATAACTATAGTCTCAACTCCAAGTATCCCCCTGCATAACCCCTAGAGTGCTCCCCTATATAATCCCCTATATAACCACCCTTTAAGGAGGTTAGACCCTAAACCCTACATCCTAAACCCTAAATCCCCCATATAACCCCCCCCCCTTTTACAGGTTTAGACTATAGCTCATATGTTCCCTGACCCTAAGGGGCGGTAGAACTCGTTTTACGTGCCCATCGGCTTTCAACCTCATGGACCCTTAGGATTTCGGATTTAGGGTTTAGGTTTAGGTTTAAGGTTTAGGTGTAGCGCTTAGGGTTCAAGGTTTAGGGTTTAGGGTTAGCCCCTGAACCCCTAAACCCTCAATCCGGAAGCCTCAACTCCAAAAACCTGAGCCCTAAGCGCCTAAACCCCAAATCCCATGGACCCTAAACTCCTAAACCTGAACCTAGACCCTGAACTCTAACACCCGGAACCCTAAACCCTAAATCCTAATCCCTAAAACTCAAGCCCCCAATCCTAAACCCTGAATTCAGGGTTTCGGACAGACTGAGGGACCTGAGATTGGGCCTTGAGTTCACTCATTTTCGGGGATTCAAACTCCGTACGTGGTACCTATTTGACCTCAGTATGTGTAGTGGTTTCAGGGTCTAGGGTTATAGGCTTATGACCAGGACGTCTGAGGATAGAACTCATGATAACTCATGAGATGAATGATAACTATGGATACTAAACATCCTGCATGACCCTAAGTACCTTCTACCTTGGGAAAAATGGGACTATGGTACACTAGGGTCATGCAGGATTTCTAGTATCAACAGTAGTACTGAGTGGCTATAGAACCCTAAACCCTAAACCCTAAACCTTTGAGCTCTTGCAGGACCATCCCGAGACTCCATCAGCAGGCGTGTAGCTTTAGCTACTCAGAAGATCTGTAGGGAGCAGGGTTATATAGGGATTATATAGGGGTTATATAGGGATAATGGAAAAGAAAATGGAAACTACTATTTAGGGTTTAGGGTTTAGGGTTACTGTCCCCCTTAGGTAGATAGAATATAGGGTATATGGGGATCTTGTTCTAACATACCCAAAGCCATATTATATCTACTCAACGGGACTATGCAAGTATAGTCCCCCTTACTAGTATTTGGTGAATGACGGAATGGAAAAGAAAATGGAAACTAGTATAACGGGTTATATAGGGACTAGCTACCATAAGGATCCATTCCTTCATTCCTAGCTAACCAAAGGCCAGCTTGTCCTTGCCTCTTACCCTAGGAGTACCCAACCCGGTCATCTCCAGCCCTCCGATCCTACCTATTACTGTTATGATAACTACTACGCTTATTACTCTTATGACCACTATTATTACTATTATGACTATTATGACTATGATTACTACCATTCCTGTTATTACTGTTATTAGGAGTCCCCAAACTAATTATCTTCAACACTTCTTCCCTGACCCCGGAGCAAGCACGACAGGTCCCCAGACTCCAAAAGAACTTAAACTTCGACCCAGCTCCGGAACCTACTTATGTACCCCATATGAGCTATAGTCTAAACTCCTAGTATCCCCCTTAATAACCCCTATAGTAGTTCCCTATATAATCCTCCATATAACCCCCTTTTCAGGAGTTTAGACTATAGCTCATATGAGCGATAGTCTAAAAACCTAATATCCCCCTTCATCACCCCTAATACTACCTGATAAAATCCCCAATGTAACCCCCTTCAAGGGGCCTAGATAAGTGCAAACCTATGACACTTCCCTCAATATACACGGAACCTAATAGGAGGCCTGTCAAGGAGGATGATTTTCCAGAAGGACCCCTTTTCTGGCTCCATAACCCTAAACCCTATAGTTGAGGGGAAGGCCTGGGATTTGGCATTCTCGTTTCCAAAGCGGCGTTGCTTGCGCTTTTCCTTGTCCAATTCGGTTGCTGTTAAGGAGCTTAAATGAAGTTACCATAATGGGTATGGGTATTTTGGATTCAGGGATTAGGGTTTGGGGCAGCCCAGTCAATGCAGCATGCATGCTTCTGCTAGGAATCGACACTTTGGAGGGTTTCTCAGAGACAGGGGTCCAGCTTCAGGAGTGCCACTAGTTGAGGGTTTAGGGGTTTAGGGTTTAGGCTTTAGGGTATATTGCGATAATGGGGTTGTGTAGGAGGGAAATGCCCTACACCCAAAATCCCAAACCACAAACCCTAAAAACGTATAAAAGAGCATGACAAGGGGGAGCGGGCTGCGTCGCCTTCTGGGTAGGGGGTACACATTTCATATCAGAGTCGCTTTTTACCTCTAAGTGTCTAAGGACCCAAATAATGGGGCTCTAGGGCCCAAATAACATTAATGATATAGTATTTGGGCCCTAAAGCCCTATTATTTTGGTCCTTGGACCCTTACGGTAAGCGGGAAGGGATTCCTTCTTGGGTGTGCCCCAAACCCACTTCTGAAATACTTGATGCATTGGGGAGTTTCCAAACACAGGGGTTCCGCCAAACCCTAAACCCTAAACCCTAAACCCAGAATCCTTACTGCCGAATTGCTTGGAACCAACAATTGTCCATCGCACTCTCCGACTTCTGCAGGGAATTACCCCTGAACCCTGAACACCAAAATTCACCCAGAGGGTCCATGTACCCAATAATTAGGTACTTGGGATTTGGGTAATAATAATTCTAGTACAAGTTTTGGGTAAGTATATGATTATTAGGTACTTGGACGCTTTGGGTCAATTGTTGTCAACGTATGGTCCTGTTTTCGGGTTCCCATTATGGTGCGGCGCCTCGTATATGGGCCACATAAACAGGGACCACCATCGTGACAACTTTCCAGACACTGTGGCATTTTAGAGGTCTCAGAATCCGACGATGACAGAGAGCAAATACAACAGCATCCGTCAACGTAGGAGCGAAATTACAACAGCAAGACCAAACATTTACACCACTACATCGTGCTGTTGTTCTAGTATTCTGGTCCGTTTGAATAAACTGTTGGAGTGATTGCTGTCTTGCCTGCTCCTTGCAAAAATCGTGCACCCTGTATCTTACCACCTGCGCCAGGGCTTCGGATGCATTTGGGGCTTTTGTACCGCAAAGGACTTTAATCCTTATTATAGAGCTCCCGACCACCAAACTTTGGAAACTCAAGCCCAACAATTTTAATATAACCCCTATGATTCCCTTAAGAGAACGAGATACCTTAAGCATCTCCCTAGGGATCCAAATAACCCAATGTAGGTAATATTTACAGACTTTGGGGCCCAATGTAGGGATTATTTGTATACTTGGATCCCTAAGCCCTAAACCCTAAATAGTGGTTTCCATTTTCTTTTCCATTATCCCTATATAACCCCTGTATAACCCTACTGGATCCCTAGGGTCTGTTGTCTTCAGAAATCAATGCGAGTTGAGTCTCGACTCTGTCGAGAAAGCGCTCTGGATCTCGAGCAACGCGATTTAGATAACAGCTGAGCTGCACGAGATAAAGGTGGTGTATGGAAGTTTCCTTGGCTAAATAGGGCTTAGGGTTGAGAGTTCAGGGTACCTAGAGTAAACTTAGCCCTTCAAAAGTAAGGATACCAAAGCAGTATGCGCACATACCTTATTTCGTGGATCTATTGCTAACTCAAGGTCAAGGTGATGTGTTGAAGTTTCCTCGGCTGGTTCCTTCACACTGTTTTTGTCTAGAGTGCATCTAACTTGCAATTTTACTCACAAACCCTGCTGGCAGTTTGAATATCTCATCCATTTTTTAAAAGCTTTGAAAACTCAAGATTTGTCCAGACAGAAGGTGCCAGAAATGACGGCGGTACCCTTCACAAGATGTGCACGACAAGGGTTCACTTGGCGGCACGCCCCTCAAACATGTCAATCGCTGGGTTGCCGTGTGACATGAACAGACCGTGTAACCACCAGCAAGGCCAACTGAATTTGCCCAACAACACAACAATGAGAACAAACATATTGGTACAAATTGAAGTACTGCTAAGAATCGTTTTTTGCAAGAATAAGTTGTAAACCTGAAAGCACGGAGCTCCAAAGCATCAGTGTTTACATAGAACTCTTCCGTAGGGCCCTACACCCGGTTGGGAACTTGCAGCCCCTAGAAAGACTCTCTGCAAGATCCCGGAGAGCAATAGTTACTCGCACCAGAAGCCGTAGTCATTGAGACGGCCACGACAAGAACAAAATCGTAAGAACAGTAATCACGGTAGTGCTAATCATGCTGGAGATTTGCTAGTCGGGGGTTGTTATGGGGGCTCTATAGTTAGGTCAGTTACCTGAATGGGCCCTTTACCGCCAACAACCGCTGAAGGAATATCTTTCAGGCTCGTTTAGGTACCCTTTTTCAGAGAAAGCCCCAGCAACCTTAAACTCTAAACCCAAACCAGCAAGCCTAGATGCCAAACCACTCAGCTCAAAAGACGTGCACCCAAAACCTCCAAGCCCTGTTCTGGCCCCAACCCCCCAACCGGACCGAAACCCCTGAACTCACAACTTAGGACCAGCATCAAAACCGCTTTCATTGGTAAATGTTCGGCGGTTCTGGGTGCTTCTGGCAGCGCTGCTGCCGGAACCCATGTTGTGAAACGTGCACGATATTAGGCTTGAGGCGTAGGATGTCGGCAGAGTATGGGAGATAGGGTTTAGAGTCATGGGGTCTAGAGTTTTGCATCTGGGGTTGAGGGTTTTAAGGTTTGGGGCACCCTACCCTCCACCGCAACTTTGATACTGGATTTAGGGTTCAGCGTTGCAGGGTGTTAGCTCTTCTTGGACTTTCTGAGCAATGGGGTTTAGGGGTTTAGGGCTGAGGGTTTAGGGAATGGTAAGGAAGCCTATGGTACACTGCAAGCAGTGCTTGGCCCCCAAGCATCAAACCTCTGCTACCTCAAACTATGGGATTGTATGCTACGTCGCCCCTCCTACCCAAAACATGCCCTCACAGACGCTAACTCGGTGGGTGTAACATAGGGTCATAATTATGCACTAGGGTTTATAAGGGATTATGCACCCTGTATACACTCAGTGAAAGCCCTATGAGAGAAAGTCTTAACTCCTAGTATCCCCCTTAATAACCCTATGATACTCCCCTATATAATCCCCTATATAACCCCCTTTTAAGGAGTTTAGACTATAGCTCATATTCAAAGCCGACCTCAGTTACGCTAAGGACAAGGCTGCGGACTTTAGGGATTAAAGCCTTCCGTCGAGGGTTTAGGGTTTAGGGTTGAATTGGAGTTCAGGTGTCACATTCTGAAAACTCTTTACAAGAAGCTCAACAGCGTACTGTAGAACCCAAAGTACTTCGAATAAGGGTTGGGGGTACTGGAGTACACTCTGCTACAACTGTACAAGAATTGTCAGACAACGTCCGCGATTGTTCAGGCTGCTACCCTAAACCCAAGCCCAGCACTGTACAAGCTGACGCCTCAGAGCCACACAGAAGAGGTTTGAACGCTTGGAATGCAATCAAAGGCTCAGTGTTGGGGGTGTTCCGTTGGAATATGGAAACAAGCCCCAAGGGTCCAAGTACCTAATAATCATATACTTACCCAAAACCTGTACTTCCCTGACCTAAACTCCCTGAAGCCCGACCCCCACTTGAAGGCTCAGGGGGATTTAGTAAGTCTACTTCTCATGCAGTAAGCTGTATGATAATTCCAGTTTCCCCAACTTCCAAGTATTACTTCCTAAGCCTCCCTGACCAGCTGAGTGAACTCCTGAACCTTTTCAACTCCGTAAATCACACTCGCAAATCCCAAAACCTCCCTAAGACCTAACCCAGAGGGTCCATGTACCCAATAGTTAGGTACATGGGATTTGGGTAATAGAAATTATAGTACAGGTTTTGGGTAAGTATATGATTATTAGGTACTTGGACCCTCAGGATAAACCTTCTAGTAGCCAAGTCTGAGTTCGTGACCAGAGAACCGAGACTCGAACAAAGCTTGTCTTCCGGGACCGACTACGCAACAATCAACTACTTCCCCGACATGAAAACGCACAACAACAACTACCCTACTTGTGGGTTCTCAAAGATACTAATGGGCTACGTTACCTACTTAGAAAGGGTTACAATAGGGTATCATGGGCTTATTAAGAAGGTATAACACATTACCTAACTCAGGGTCCCTCAATGTAGCACCAAAGTTTCAATCCTAAGCACCTGATTATCCTAACGCGTTTTAGGGTTTAGGGTATTATTGGGTGCTTGGACGTCTCGGACCCTCGGGATCCAAGATGCACCAAAACAAACCCTCAATACGCAAGCGTGAACCATAAATTCAAACTGTAAAGAAACAAGTGCCAAGGACTGAAGGTCAATCTTTGGGATGAAAATCTGGGGCAAATGCTCATTGACCTTGTTGCAGCCCACGAAGTAGCCATACCTCAGTTCAGATTCCACCCACCTGCATCCACTGGAAGTTCTTCTTGCCCCGTGATCCCTGAAGCCCGAGGCGCCTAGACCCACAACACCTAAACCGAGCATCCATGTGAGAATTTTCTCGCTGAGTCCGTGACTGGCTTTGCCCTTATGTTTTATTTTGAAGCTGCCGCCCTTCCTCTCTTACGCCTCATATTTGATCTTGGAGTCTGAGAGCTTACACTGACAAAGTCACATGATCTCGGTCGCCATGCTGGAAAAGGTGCTGGGCTCTAACTGCAGAGGAAACTATGGCATATCTTGATCTCTCCGCGTCCCCGATCTAGTTCCCAGGAGAACGCTGAACTGAGATGCAGAAATACTGAAGCGCCTGGTCATTCTACTCTCTTACGCAAATAAATGTGGCTGTTCATGTGAAGTCCAAGCACTCAATGGTTTATCTGCACCCTGGAGAATCGTTGATGGAGCCCAAATGCCTACACATACCAGCTACATAGACCACAATTGAGGGTAGTTGGGGGCGTCCTGGTGAGAATGAATGTCTTGTTATGCCTGTTGTGGGTACTCTTCATGACATGTGCTGACTGGGTCTCTGTGGACTTGCGCATACGTTACGTAATTCCCCCCCTACAGTAACAGTCCTTGGAGGGGTCTTATGAAGAGGCCTACTATTACTCCTGAGGACTGTACTTGGAGTGTCAGGGGAACTTAGCTGATATACTTATCGGGTTAGAGGTTTGGGGTAGGCGGTTAAGCCCCTGTTAAGCCCAGTATTAACTGAATAATCCCACTGACACTCCGCATAGGGCTTTGCCAAGAACTTCCACTGCCCCCGAAAGAAATAAAGCAAACCTTGAACCACATCCCTGAAGATAGCATAACTCCAAGCGCTTGAACCGGACCAAGCTTAAGGGTCCATCTACCAAATCCCAATAATCATCATATAGTTGTGGAAATGGTTGCCAAAGGCCCAGTCGTTACCTAATCATTTTGGACCCACAAGGAAGTAGCGCGTATCGTACCTTTAGCTGAGGCACTTGTCGTAGTCATGGGCGCAGTTGCCCGGACCGGTGCATTCACCGCTGTCAAACGCATAGCGAACTCCAAAACTCATGCCTCTCGCTACATGAGCAGTTTTGTTGTGGTGGCGGAACTATGAAAAGATACCTTCTTCTGATAATTTATTGTACTTGAAAGGAAGATAAAACCGTACTCTGTGGTGGGACTATAGCATGTCGCTAAAACACTGACTATGTCTTTCAAAATGGAGGGCCCTTGGGCCGCTCGGGATATCAAGGGTCTGCATGAGATTCTGCACAAGGAATATTTTGAAACAGTCCCACGTGTTGGGGGCCACAGGGTCAGAGAGGGATCCTCCTCCACTTCACCCAAGCCTCAAAGGAGTTGCAGAGCTAAACAATGTTGATGTTCAAGGTCGTCATTCGGGCATTGAAGGTTAGGCTTGTATCTAAACCCTAACCCTCAAACCCTAAGTCCCAGACCCCAAATCCTTAACCGTACTTGGGTCTAGGTTAAGCCATAAGGGTCGTCTCGATCACGGGCTATGGCCGGGCGCTGGCCAAGTTCAGGGATTTGCTATACGAAAAAGGTTTAGGGAGCTCTCTGAGCCTGTGCAGCCTCACTGTCGTAACTCTGAACCCTCAACCCCTCCACCACCATCATGGAACCTTAAACGCTGTAGAAGACGATACCGATCAAGTACTCCTACCATTTGAGGTCAGTTTGAGGTGTCCTTTGACTGCTGTATAGCTGTACAAGAAGTTGGAACCACAATATTGGGATATATGGCTAGCGCCCTACAATAGACTTCAAAACCTCAAACTTAGACCTCATGTTTGCTGTTTTGGTTGTTGTACGTTAAGCAGTTGGGGGCGGGGTCCAGTGCAGCAACTGCTTACCTGCTTACCTCTGGTTAGCAGGGAATGGAAGAATCGAAAAGAAACAGGCAACTGCTCTGTTACTGGGCATAGTATAAGAACTACTATAAGAATCCATTCCCTCACTCCCAACCTAAAACCCTAAACTCTACACCCTGTACTATACGCATCCATTCCTTCATTCCTTGCAAACCAGGGGTGGACATTGTCGGGAGATTATAACCAGAACCCCTAATCAAAACCTTCATCCCTACATCAACTCCCGAATCCAAACACCCTAAAGTCCTAAACCTTAAGCCGCTACATAAACCCCAAAATCCAACATCCTATAAACCCTACCTGTAACCCCAATTACCTACAGTCTAATGGTAATTACCCCGTAATTAGTAGGTATAACCCATAAAACTGTAGGTAATTGGGGTCACAGGTAAACCCTACAAACCCTAAACCCTAAAGCCCTAAACCCTAAACCCTGATGTCAGGAGATGATACCATGCCTAGCCTCAAGCCTGGCCTGAGCCTGAAGGGTTTTAGGGCGTAAGGGTTTACTGTTGAGGGCTTAGGGTTTAGGGTTTAGGCTTTTAGGGTTTAGGCCTTTAGGGTTTAGGGTTTAGGCTTTTAGGGTTTAGGGTTTAGGGTTTTAGGGTTTTAGGGTTTTGGGTTCAGGGCTTAGGGTTTAGGGTTTAGGCTTTTAGGGTTTAGGGTTTAGGCTTTTAGGGTTTAGGGCTTAGGGTTTAGGGTTTAGGTTTTCAGGGTTTAGGCTTTTAGGGTTTGAGGGTG
>CAJNIZ010028025.1:55059-76780 GCA_905231905.1 Symbiodinium pilosum
ACGACGACGACGACGACTACGACTGTAATACTAGCTATTGCTGCTGGAAACGCACTGGCAAAAGGGCCTCCAAGTTCTGGAATCTTCCAGCTTTCGACGCCCTAGGGGTACTTTAGGTTGGGTACTGCCCCACCCAGTAACAATCTATATTAGAGGTCCTATTAAGGGCTATATATACCTATGTTATATTTATTATCCAACTGTTACTGAGGGGGCAATACCCAAACTCTAGGTTTAAGGATTTAATGTGGACATAGTTGCAATTTCAAGGGCTGCCGTGCTTCGAGCTTAAGCTGAAGTCTGATTCTGTCTCTGCAGGACTTAGGGTTTAGGGTCTGACCCCCTAAACACTAAACCCCTAAACCCCTAGCCCTAAACCCCTAAACTTTAAACCCCTAAACCTCTAAGTTCTAAACCCTTAAACCCTAAACCCCTAAACCCTAAACCCCTAGACCCCTAGCCCTAAACCCTTAAACCCTAAGGACTGCCTTGCTGAGGCAGCCCCAAACGGTTCCCCAAGTTCACAGGCCAAACTTTGAACCTGAAGCTAGTAGACCTATTAGTTCTTAGTGGGGAACAAGGCAATATATTGGGGTTATGAAGGGATAGCAGAATGAGAATGGAAATTACCTCTTAATAATGAATATATTGCAATTCCAATAGGACATAAGGGAATCTATGCTATAGGACTTATACTCCCCTATTTCCTAAACCCTAAACCCGAAACCCTGAAACAAGCAGAGCTCAATCCCAGGTTCACAGGCCTCAGCTTCTGCTAGTGCATTCTCACTTGCGTCTTAGGGTTTCGGGCTTGGGGAAGGATACAGTAGGGGAATATAATTCCTATAGAGTAGATTCCCTGATTTCCTACTATAGCTGTAATATATACCCTATTATAACCCCCCCAAAAAACATGCCACTACTCCTTGGGGGAAATGGGTACTATCTTTACGGGGGAGGGGTAGGGGGGTTGAGGGTCGTTGTTATTAGAGGGAGGAGATTATTGCCAACATGTCGTAGAAACAATACTGGTATGATTGGTGCTTGTACTGCGAAAGTTCATCAGCATAAGGGTGCCTATAGGGCTTCGGGTTTCGGGTTTCGGGTTTAGGGTATAGGGGTTAGCGCTTAGGGTTTAGGGGTTTAGGGCTCAGGGCAATAAAGCGACCCGGCACAGTCACCAATCAGTTGAACAAACCCAAGGAACCAAGCCTCTTGAATCCTGATTCCTCAACACAAATCGCTGCTGCAGTCATAGTAGTAATAATAGTAGCCGGAAACTATAGCAGTAATGCTAAAAGTGATTCCTAAGCACAAGCACTGCATAATTTCTATAGCAGCTTCAGGATTTCTCGTGTATCATGCTGGGAAGCGATCTACGAAGAAACTAGCATAAGTTCCATTAGTGCAGCCCTATCTTGCGGAACCCTGAACCAGAACACATTTGCATCCAAACGATACCTCTGAAACGACCCATACGCTGCATAATTCCTTTGCGTACATATATATATATACATACATATATACACATATATATATATATTTGTCTGTGTAAATGACGCTGTGGATCAAAAACATGTGTTTCTTTTTTTTTTTGTTTTTGTCGCGGGGCCCTGTGATATATACCACTTTGTCGCAGCCTGATGTTACATACCTTTAACGCGTAAGCTTCGGACACGTATGCTCCGCAAAAAAAACAAGCTGCTTTGTCACAGATAGGTTTGTCGCAAGCCTTGCCATTCTGTTAAAAGCCTATTTTGCGAAATGACCGCCGAAGATTCGCATCCTTTATATATACATATATATATATATGTATACACACACATGTATCTCTCTCTCTCTCTCTCTACGTATAGATACACAGACATACATGTAGATTTTGACATGTGTCCCCCCCCAAAGCCCAAGGAGATACAAACACTTTACACTTTGCGCAGCGCGTGGCAAGCTTGGCGGCTTCGCCTGAAATCGCAGTCCGCTGTCATCCTCCGTCACGTCTGTGGACCCTCACCCTACCCAGAGGGTCCATGTACCCAATAATTAGGTACTTGGGATTTGGGTAATAGTAATTATAGTACAGGTTTTGGGTAAATATATGATAATTAGGTACTTGGACCCTTAGGGCCAAGGGTCCAGGTACCCAAGAATTTGGTATTTGGGATTTTGGTCATGGTAATTGTAATGCGGCTCTTGGGTAAGTGTCTGATTAAGTACTTGGGACCCTAGGGCTAAGGTATGTAGTTTGTACGGCTTAAGGTGCGTTGATTGCTAAGGGACGAGGAGTATAGTATAGAGGATTATGGATTAAGAGCTTAGCTTCAAGATACTCATATGCCTATTCGTACTCCTAGAAATTCAACAACGTGGAAGGATCTAGAAAATTTTGGTGGCTGAAGCAAGTAATACTATGTTCGTCTTATAGAACCCTGTAACCAAGAGCAGATTGTACATGTAATGTGTGTATATGTATGTGTATATACGTATGTGTGCATGTGTGTTGTGCTATCGAGAGAATTGATGGTCACGGTCATTGTAATACAAACAATCACGAAAGTAGCAAGTGTAAGAGCAAGGGCAGCAGTAATAGCATGTCAAAGCGTAGGCTTAAATGCAATCGAAACACTCATAATAAGAGTGGAAGAATCAAGCAGCAACGGAAAGCCCTCCACACTTTGGTTATAATGTTTAGGATTATCCTACACCTCAGACCTTACGCCACATGCAGTGTTTCAGGTTTGGGCTTCAGGGCAGTTCAGGGTGTACGCTTAGGGGTGCGCGAAAGCCCAAGCCCCAAATCTTTCCATGTAAACAAACATCACAGCCTAGGGTTTAGGTTCAGGGTTTGGTCTACGGTCCACCCTAAATCCTAAACCATAACCTAGGATGAATGCTGCAATAGCTGCAGCCTCTGTAGATGCACACCTTTACACGCACGCAATGCAGCCCAAAGCCACAAAAATCTTTCAACCCAAAGAAGCCTACGTGGCACTTAGGACCCCTACTCAAGGTTAACCCTTAGGTACCGATAGTAGGAGTATAAGGAAATCCCAGAAGTTAAGGGTCTAAGGTCCAAGCTAAGTCCCAAGGAGAAGCGTCAACCCTGATTGCAAGCCCTGAGTCCCATATTTTTGGTTTAGGGTTTAGGAATATTATCCCCCATCAATGTAGAATCAAATGGAAAAGTGTGGGTACATTTTTGGGTGGGTACTGCATGGAGGTTATATAGGGAAAGGAAAATGGAAGCTACTATTTAGGGTATAGGGTTTTGGACCTATGGTTTAGGTTGGGTACTGCCCCCACCCTGTAACAGTCTATATTAAAAGTCATATCAAGCGCTGTATTATGTAATTATACTAAAGCTACTATCCGGCTGTTACTGGGTGGGGGCAGTACTCACCCTGTAAACCCCCTATAGTATCAGGGCTAGATGATAGGTCCTACACTCCCATTTAACCGGCTCAATAGACCCTGTCCTAAACCCTAAGCCCTAAACCCTAAACCCCACCCTCTCCCTCCCCCTCTCCCCCCCCCCCGGCGAGTCCTCATTCGCGCTGGAAGTTATAGATGTATCCTCATCCATGGGAGCCGCACCCATAACACCTGAGGATCTGGTTTAGGGTTTACCTGGACCCCCCCTAGCTTTTTGGGCTATATTTAAGGGTTTTGGGCAATTATTTTACCTACTTAGGGGGTTTAGGTAGGGTTGAATGGCTCCAGCTCTATACAAAGTACCTAGATTGGGCCCTGAAGTCTACAGAAGGTACCTACATAGATTACATTAAGGGTTTCGGGCCCAAAACAGCCAGAAGAATGGGAGACTCAAATGGAAAAGGACCATGCAACATAGCATGGAAACTGGGTGTGTTATTGCTTGTAGGGAATTGTCGTGCAAGGGCCCAGGCCAGAATAGCTAGAAAAGGGTTTGGGGCTACAATAGGGAGAATATTGGCAATTCTTCAAGCTTCTACATTGGCAGCTGCTTGTTAGAATGTTAGGATTATGGGTTTAGGGTTTTGAATTTCAGGGCTTTTTGGCGCGTGGCCGCGTAGAGGTGAAGTTTCAGGGTTCACGGCGTGGGGTTCACGGCGCAGCACCCTAAACCCTCAACCCTAAAACCCTAAAACCCTTATAGATGGCAACTTGTAAAAAAACAGGACCACAGCCCTGGTCCATGTCTGAAATTTCGAAACTTTTCTGGTTTCTGTTGTGAATTCCCAATGTTGGCGTACTTGGGACTTTGGTACTACTTGTAATAATTGTGGTAGTGGTGTAGTGGTAGTAGCGGTAGTCTTGGTAGTGGTAGGCCAGTGGTAGTAGCACTAGTCGTGGTAGTCGTGGCAGTAGTCGTGGTGGTGGTGGTAGTAGTAGTAGCAGCAGTAGTAGCAGTAGTAGTAGCAGTAGTAGTAGTAGTAGCAGTAGTAGTAGTAGTAGTAGCAGTAGTGGTGGCGGCCATAGTAATGGTACTTGTCGTAGGAGAAAAGGAGAAATAGTACGAATGCTAGTACAGCCTTTTCTTTTTATGCAAATAGCTTCTAGATGCTTGGGCCCTTAGACGAACAACTCAGTCTATCGTGAGACTCTCCTAGTGAAGGCCAGTACTTGATGGGAAAAGATGGGAACTGGTGGTATTTGGCTGCATCAATGTTCACGCCTTCAACTTCGTACTGGGGATTAGTAGGGTAAAAGGGAACATATTTTGTAGGGGGTATATAGGGAACATACAAGACCTGGGCCTCGCTGCACCGGGGTTCCCTTGATGGAGCTTGAAGCCTGGAGCAACTCTGTGATGACCCCTACCACACAGGCCATACGTGGCGGCTGCACCGACAGGAGCAGCGTCAGTGCCTTGTCAAACGGCTTCAAGTCAATACAAAAAGAATGCTCACTCGGCGCAGCCGAGGAAAGCGACTGCTCGATACACTATGAAGACATCGCATTGCCTTCAGGGGCTCTGGCTTCACGGTAGTCACTTTGAACCCACATAAAGACACTTTCGGAAACTTGTCGTTCGGAGCTGTCTCGCAGGCTTTGGTCAAGCCGTCCGCACTGCACGACTATATTCAGCCATTGTTATACTGTAGTAGCTTCCATTTTCTTTTCCATTCTCCCTACTATGTAGGGACTATATTCCTTTATTCCCTACTAAGAACCAGTAAGATTTCGTGCCCAAGCTGATGGATAGATTGGTCTTTACCAGACCTGCAAGCCTTGCATATGTTTAGAGTTTTGGGTTTGGGGTTTAAGGGGGTGGGGGCAGGTGTAAGCATAGCTCGCCAGGCATCTCTGCGCCGTCTAAGGCGCTTTCAGAAACCTAAACTCTAAACCTTACCCCAACCCCTAAAGCCCAAAACTTACACCCTAAACCCTAAACCTTAAACCCTAAACCCTAAACCCTAAAGGTCTACAAGCTCCTGCTATCTTGACTGACCCTTCCCTAGAAGGTCCATGTACCCAATAATTAGGTCCCTTTTAAGGGGGATATATAGGAAAATATAGGGGGTATATAGGGTTTAGGGTCCATGTACCCAATAATTAGGTATTTGGGTCTTGGGTAAGAGCAATTATAGTATTGGTTTTGGGTAAGTATATGATCATTAGGTATTTGGACCCTTAGGGTCATACTTCACTAAACCCTAAACCCTAAACCCTAGAAAGCCTCCCCAAGAAGGCTAGAGTCGATAGCTCCGGAATCCTACCCCGCCCCGTCACGTCGCAACTACCCTACCTGTAACCCCAATCACCCACAGTTTAGTAGGAATTACACCTTGATAAGTAGGTGTAACCCATAAAACTGTAAGCAATTGGGGTGAAAAGTAGACCCTGAACCCTAGCTGAACAACTTGCAAGACGCAGGTGTGGTAGGCCAAAGCAGGCCAAAACCTGATTAGGGTTCATGGATTTCAGGGTGTAGTGGTTCGGGGGCAGGGGTTTAGGATTTAGGGTTCAGGATTAAGTGAGGGTTTAGGATCTGGGGTTTTGTTAGAATTTGATCTGCAAGTGTTTGAACGGCTGGATGGCGGATTCTTGATGGGACATGCTTCGATAAGCTGCCATACGACCCTTACATTACAATTCCTATATCCCCCTACACAAACCCAGTTTCCATTTCATGTTTCATCTCATTTTCCATTGAATTCTCCATCCTGGATAGAAGTTCCCTGGACCATATATTTCCTAGAGCCCTTTTAATGGGGGCATGGGACATTTTCCTTGTCCTGTTTCATTTGCTTTTCCGGCCCCTGAGCCCTACACGACCCCTATATAGCTACCTGATTGCAGGCACGCTATGCTTCCCTAGATACTCCTTATATACCACTGTACACCCCTACATACTCTGTAGGCCTCTAGAGTAGTCCGGACCAGCTCTGAAACGGAATAAGGAATACTGATGCTAATAACCACGGTTACATGAATTCTGTAGTATATGGGCTTGGAGCTGTATATACAAATGCCCTAAGGGTCCAAGTACCTAATAGTCAGATACTTACACAAAACCTATACGATAGTCACTATTACCCAAATCCCAAGTACCTAATTGTTGGGTACATCGACAAGTTAACGGAAGCATCCTGAACTTGAATTTCAACCGCGCGGCCCGACGTGCGAGCACTCTGGCACGTCCTTGCGACCATAACCTGGGAGGCTTCAAATGATGTAGGAGTGCCTGAAGAACTAGGAATGGTAGTAGACATCCATGTATATATATATATGTACATATGTATATATATATATATCTATGTATATATCTGTCTATCGTGGCTGTAAACTCCGAGAAACCCATAAAAACCTAAACTGGAGCGCCGCGAGCATCATGTTGAAATCTGCACGCCGGAGCAGCAACAAAGCTCGAGAAAATGCGTAGACCCCCTGAGTTGCACCCACTAAGAACCATAAGAATAAGATCGATAATAACAATAGTAATAAATTACAAATAAGCAGAAAATACAAGTAAGTAACAGTCAAACATAAGATTAATACTTATACTGAAAGGTCATCGGGGCCTCTATAGCAGGCACCGCGGACTGAACATCGGGATACTGGGGGGGAGGTTTGCGGGTTTAGGGTTTAGAGTTTCACGATTTATGGCTTTACGGTTTAGGGGATTTGGGGGTTTCCAAAATTATCTCCAATAACGGACAGTCAAATGGGAAAACTCAATTAACTCGATTGAACATGAGATGGACACTGGGATTATGCAGAGGGGTTACCCAAAAGTTAGGGGTTTCTTTTTGGGGGTCCCTTTGATAAGGATTATGAAGTGGTTGAGGGTCTACATTGGGGTTCCCCCATTTCGGATAATACCTTTTGCACACATGCCCTCTGCCCACGTGGTTCACAGTTTGCGGTCTTGGGTGACTTTATGGAGAAAGCAGCAAATAGGAGGCTACAGAACTTAAATTAAGTTACTATATTGGGGAAATCCTATTATTTACTATATATGCCCATTATGGTAACTTAATTTAAGTTCCTTAACAGCAGCCCAGTAGGAGGCTACTGTTTGTGTTGGTGCATCTGTGTACTTCTTGAGCCACCTGAAAACCTAAACCTAAACACTCCAAACTTTCCCCTAAACCCTAGACAGGTAAAGCCTTTATAACCCCTACCAGGTTTAGGGTGTACGGGTAGGCCCAAGGTCCATACTACAACTATAGGGCTTGGGAAAATGTGTGATGATTAAGTTCTTGGACCCTCAGGGTATGTACGCATGCGTAACATTACAAATGCCAAGACCGTAAGGTGCATAACTGCTAATTTGAACTTTCTGCCTCGACCCCAAATCCAAGACCCTATATTCTAGACCAGGATCTTACACTTCAATTTGGTTTGAGCCAGCCACAACCCTGTTGAACTTCGGATGAACCACCCGTTTCTTGAGGCAAGGCCTTTGACTTCAACAACTACCACCCTGCCAAGTGCTCATATCTTTTCACGAAGTGACCCTGTGGTGCGCTCGGTTCCTTTTCCAGAAGCCTACATCCCCCTTATCAGTTAACCTATGTGAGCCTCTGTAAAACATCATGAGTCAGGGCTCCATTTCTGAATTCCAAGCCTAGAACGGCAAATCTTCTGACCCCGCATACAGAGACCGTTGGACATATATGACGGTAGTTATCACAAGGTAATATAACCCCAATATAACCCTAATATAACCCTAATATAACCCCAATATAACCCCAATATTAGTTTAGTGCTACTTTGACCTTCTTGAAGGTATACTGATCATGTGCTAATAAGAAGCGGCAGCAGGCGTTGCCGGCGCCACAAAACCCGGGACAAGAGCCTGGGCGTTTGGTTCACGTTCTGCTGGTTTTGCTTTGGGGCTGGGTCTCTCTTTTGGGGTAAATGTTCAAATGTTCCTCTTCCATGATTTGAAGTTCATGCGGTTTGAAGGCTCTGTACTAAGGTATGGTCCAGGATGCGCAGGGTTGAGCCAAACCTTGTGATTGCTTGGGTGGACTGCCGGCACTGCGAATTCAGCGTGCCTACTAAGTGTCAGTAGTGAGTAGTGCTAAAGATGCGGGGCTAACCCAAAAGCCCTTCATCACTATCAACCTGAACCAGCAGGGAAAGGCCTGCAAAATCCAAACGATGAGGAGGCCCTTCTTATAGGGTTCCCTCCAAAGCAGGGCGCCATGCTTAGAGAAGTTTCCAAGTCAGACACTCTGAGTCGGAAGCCGCGAAAAACGCAACAACAAGGGCTTGAAGGGACTGCCACTCCCTTCTCGGTTTAGGGTTTAGAGGTCGCTAAAACCCTTTGAAAAACATTCATATATAGGGCCCCCTATTAAGGCCATTAAGGAATTCATAGATGTGCCAGGGGCCTACCCAGTTCTAGCCTAGGCATTTATTTTACGAAATACTACCTGGAACACAAAGTTCCTTATTGTTTACGGGTTATAGCTTCGACTTAAGCGGCAATCGCAACTAAACTGTTTGGTCTTACAGGTAGTGATGTCTATAGAAATTACTATAGGGAGATAGCGGCCACAAGCCTGGGTGGGGGATACAACTTGGGTGCCTGCCTACCTAGCTTATAGTTCCCGAAGGGTCCATGCACCCAACAGCTCAGGCCCTGTGAGCGGTACACATAAGTATATGTATATGTATATTCATATATATATATATTTATGTATATGTAGATAGTATATACATAAATGGCAGCAGCCCCGAAAGGCTTTAAAGGGGCTCAGCAGACAAAAAAGAGAGAGGTGTGTATGTGTGTGTATATATAATATAAACATTTCAATAGTGTAGGGATGCGGTTACCACCTTATAGTTGGTGCTCCATGTATCTTTATGCTTGGTGTTGAGATGTGCCCGAATCATATTAGCGTATGTAGTGTAATGTCATGAAATGTAATGTAGTAAAATGGAATGTAATGTGTTGTAATGGAATAGGGGAGGTAATGCAATGTGATGTTATGTTATGTTATGCTATGTTGTGTACGTACGTATGTACGTATGTACGTGTGTACGTATGTACGTATGTACGTAGGTGCGTACGTATGTACGTACGTATGTACTGTATGTATGTATGTATGTATGTATGTATGTATGTATGTATGTATGTATGTACCTTTTACTTGGTACTTGTGCTTGACTCTATCTTGTCGTTGATGTTCTTGGGTGCCGCATTGTCGCACTTCTTAACCCTTGCGCACCATGATCATTTTAGGTGCGTGGATGGCAGCCATTGGCTTAGGATTTAGAGTGTGAAATCTTCAACAAGCTGGTGTGGCAAAAGCAAATTTGACAGGGTTCATTGACCTATCATCCTTTTCCTCAAAACTTTTTCCACGATTACTTGTACCAATGGTGCGGCACAATTAGGTGCTTGAATCTTCTGAGAGTATGATGGAAACTTTCACGATAATTGTCTGAGTTCAGAGTCTAGGGTGCGACTGCAACTTCCAAGGCAGACTGCTAGAATTGGCTTCAGGGCATTCCCGAAGACCTTCCGCTAACCACTTCGAAGCATGAATCCATTCGGTGTAGCACATGAAAACCCATACTCTAAACCCGTACCAGGCAGCTTTTCGGGAGCTATTTGCAAGCAAACTTTTGGGTCTCAGCTGTTTCGGAGGAAGCTCCTTTCCTTGAGGGCTGATGCGTTGGGTTTCAGAGGACTTGGAGTACAACTCTCTTCTGCCTGCCAATGCCGGCTTGAGTCATAGAGTCTATTGGAAGCTTCATGGGTAGTAATAATCGAAGGAATACGGAACCTCAGTTAATCTTCCTATGAACCCACAAGTAACTACCCGTGAACCTTCAAGTACAGCCCTGCTCACAACATGTCGCGGTATGACTCACGTCATACAGGAGGATGAGGCACTATCCATACTATGCCGAACCCTAAATCCTAAACCCTAAGCTGGGAAGCCTGAAAGTAGGGTCAACTAGGAACCCCTGAAAGATGTAGCATGATAAGGGTTATGTCCAAGAACATATGGCACTTGTTTGGTGCACTGCTCAAGCCATTTCTTAACATTTCTGCATCGTGGTACAAGATTTCAACCTAGACTCTAATTCCGTATCACCAAAAAAACTTTCAGATCATATAAAAACCGCATCAAAAGCAGAGCTTCTCAAAATGGAGGCCGCATGCCCCTAGGAACATGCGAGATTACAAGTCATCAGAGGAATGCGGAAGCGGGGTCTTCACTAGGCATTGCTGTAGGCTTAGTTCAGGGTTTAGGGTTTAGGTTATAGGCACGACGCTGAGAAATGCCCATGTCAACATCCTCAAGCACTCACAACCCCTTTGAAACCGCATGACAATCTCATGCGAACCCCATGACTCCTGCATACTACTAAACTCTGATCCCAAACCGCCCCTGAACCACAAAGCCCCAAACCTTAAACCCCTAAACCAGTATGCCTCCTTGAGGACTAGCAGCCAGATCTTCGTCCGCAGTGATACCAGCAGTTTTGGGCATAATGCCGGATGCGCATGCCGGATCCCAGAAGCTCGTTATCAATTCCTCCAAGAGTAGGGTTTAGGGTTTAAGGTTCAGGGTTTACGGTTCAGGGCTTAGGGTTTAGGGTTTAAGGTTTAGGGCCTAGGGTTGAAGGGTTTAGGGTTTAAGAGGGGGTTTAGGATGTAGGAGCTTTGGATTGGGTGCTGCAAAGGCCTATCCAATGCGACAGGGTTTGGATATAGATTACTTACAGTCATATGAGGGTTTGATTAGGTTCAGGGTTTAGTGTTGAGGGTTGAGGTAGATCAATGGCCAGCTGCCAGCATCATGGTTTCGTCTATAGTCTAAACTCCTAGTATCCCCCTTAAAAACCCTGTAGTAGTCCCCTTCTTAATCCCCTACATTGCTCCCTTTCAGGACTGTTGAGGGTACAGTACTAGTGTGATCAGAGGGCCTGATTAGGTGACCTATTAAGTTGGGCGAAAGTGAAGCACAAACGCACTACGTTTCCAGGATCCTGCATGATGCTGGCCAAAGATCTATGTACCCGCCCACCACCACAAAACTACAAAAGAAGATAACTTTCAGTTTAGCCAGATGGGCTTCGGGAATTTTGAACTAGGCTGGGCTGTAACCCTCAAAAGATCTGGGAATTTACGAAACTGCCAAAGACCGCGGTCCTGGGGGTCCCGAACACAGGAGCTATAGAACAGCTAATGCTATGTTGGGCTGTGTCTGCAAACTCCCGTGTATCCGCGCAATTCAAAGCTGTGGAACTGTGAAACTGCCTCTGCCTACAGCCGAATGGGGAATTTACGCCGCAAATTTCCAAACCCAAAACCTGCCATCATGATACCCCAAATTGTAAACGAAGCACTGCAGTCCCGTGGTTTAAATCACTCTGTACTATAGAAACATACCCTACACCAAGCAAGTACTTAATTTCTTAAGCATTTTGCTTCTCCGCAGGGTCCAAGGAAGCACGGTTTGGGACAGCCCCACAAGATACCAGCCAGTATGGACCAAGTACACAAACTTGATGGATGACGGCTTCAGATATTACCCCTAAAAACTAAGCTCTAAACAACATTTAGCATCCCCAACGGCCCTTCTATGCTTCAGGTAAGGCTTTGGAATTTAGGGCTTGGGCCTTAGAGTTTAGGGCTTAGGGGTTTAGGATTTGGTGGTTCAGGGTCTATTTTGGGTTCGGGGGCTTAGGGTTCACGGGTGTAGGGCCCATGGTTGAGAGGTTGGTGGGTAGTGGTCATTGGGGCTACAAATAGGAAAGCTCTGTCTAGAATCGGTTACAACCCCCGCTAGGGCAACTGTATGTAACACTTCTTACGAACAACACTATAGCGTGATTTAGGGTCTTGCTGCTGAAGCTCAAAAAAATGCCTGACAGGTGCCGTAAAGGCATAATTCTAGAAAAGATGTGGTAGTTTCCGAAACGAAGGCTCCTCAAATATATACCCAAAATACCAGAAATCCGTCGGGAGGTCCCGGAAATCAGAATAGACACATTTTTCAGATTTTTCTCAATGCCCACATGGAGGTGTATCCGGAGGACACCTAATTTCGAAAACCAAAACCTCATAACACTAAGTTTCCGTTGTGTCTTTTGGGCGAAGCATGCCTCCTAGACTGAGAAAAAGAGCAAACCTCACGAGTTCAATTCTGTAAGCAGCTTGTCACTGGAGAGGCCCAGTGTTTGCATAGGGGGTTCTACAGGGGTTTAGGGTTTAGGGTTATATTGGGGTTAGAATGGGATAATGGAAAAGAAAATGGAAACTACTATGAAGATGTTTCCAATTTAAAGTCCAGAGCTTGGCGAGCGTGCACATGGTGCACTTGAGTTATTACTAACATTAATATATTAGTATTCTGACTTTTTCCGGTCAATGCTTATTACCAATCATAGTGTTGACGTTGCTGCAAACTCTTGCTGTACCCCTGAAGCCCAACCCGTGCCCCCCACCCACCCCGTGCCACCCCCCCGGCCCTCTCGCCCCATTTTTCAGGAAAAACATCATGTCATGGCATCATGATGTACCCTCTCTGCAATGGCCTTCCCGTGAACTCCGAAAATCGCGAATGCTATTTTTGTTGTTCTCTCCACTTGAAAACTGTGGCTGTTGTGCGATAGCTGGTGCTAAGCCTAACCGACTATGAACCTGATACTGTGCCATCAGGTACAACGAAGACTTGGCAGCAAAATATGCCTTCAAATTGGCCTTTGGTTAGCTGGGAATGAAGGTTCCATCATGTTCCATCATTCCTAGCTAACCAAAGGCCTTCAAAAGGGATTGCATCAAAAGACTCGATATCATGTCCTAACGTCTATGCTATAGCAGTTTCCATTTTCCTTTATCCCAATATATCCCCAATGTAACCCTGATATTACCCCAAGCATCCAGCCTGGTCCATTGCCCATCATGCAGTCTTCACACTCAGACAAGCTGGAATTGCCACCTCAGATGAGCTACAGTCTAAACTCCTAGTATCCCTCTTAATAAGCCCTGTAAGAACCCAATATAATCCCCTATATAACCCCCTTTATACCCCCCTTAAAGAGTTTAGGCTATGGTACAGATGCAGATGCAGCTGAGGCGTTTGACATGTGAAGTGCAATCAGTATACAACAAGTTGGTACTCTGAAGAACGTCTGCATGCGTACATGGGGGGAACCAATGATAAAAATCTGAAGCTGCCTGTTGCAGGATGAAGGACTGTCTCATGGTTTGCAGGTGTGAACTAGCCTCCCCAAACTCGAGCCTACAAGTGTCGCAATATAAGCTGCCTTCGGCCTAAGTCTTTGGCAGGTCTGTGGAGCTTGAGGTACACGTACACAGTTACACGTAATTCTATACATGGTTTTCACTCAGGGCTCGTGGACGCAATCGTACTGCTTAAACATATAGTATGAAACGGCATCGCCTTTTTGCCTGCCCGGGGAAGGCATACCATACTGGGAACCAACAGGGGTACAAATGTGGTAATCCACATGCATTATCAAAGCCCTCTGTAGCTAACCTTCAAAACATGTGACTTTGGCAAACTTCCTAACCCTAGGGCTCCAAATGGCCATGTAGGTACTATTTATAGACCTTGGGGCCCAATGTAGGCAGTATCTATAGACATGGAGCCCCAGGGTAATCGTATGGGAACCTGAAGCAAGAATCCAGACACGGGGACAAAGCACAAACACGTAACACTCATACCCCCGAACGGTCGCAAAAGGTACAACGCGTTTGAGATATCCCCAAACTGGTAGAGCCTTTCAGAGACCTATGCAGAAACCTGGAATACACTCCACTACTGACGTAGAACATGGCGAGGCCCACGTTTCCCCAAGCCCAACCCTGAACCCCAATTGCATTCCATTTGAGCTATAGCGTAAACTCCTTGAAGGGGGTTATATAGGGGACTACTACAGGGGTTATTAATTATTAAGGGGGCTACTAGGAGTTTAGACCATAGCTCATAGAAACAGTGGCAAATCTTTGCTTGTGCCACCCTATCTGCCCCGACCCCATTTAACTCCAAACCCTGAAATCCTGAACCACTACACCCTAAGCCCCTAGACCTTCAACCCTAAACCCTAAGCCCCCTAAACCTTAAACCCCTAATGTAGACCCATGATTAACACACCCCCGCCTTTTAAGGGCCTTGATTTTTGGATCTCTATTATAATCCCTATTGAGGGGAGGGGGTATATTAATAAGGGGTCCACATGAGACCTCTAGAAACCTAAGACTCGAAAGCCTAGGGGCCCAGGCCCCGAGCCCCTAACTCTTGCAATGCCAGAAAAACAAGGTCTTCTGTTTTGGTGTTCCGTCCTACATCTTTGAGACCCATCACAGAAAAATAGGGTCAACTAAATCATACGAAATCTCTTAAACTGCTGCAGCACCCGAAATGCTGAACTCCAAAACTCCTACAGGGCTCTATCCTTAAAAACGTTAGACCCAGGATAGTGGGCGTTGATTTACCTAACAATGGACCCCAAACCCTACAGATCCCCATACAACCTCTAATCCCTGCAACGAACCTCGAAGCATCCCTCACTGCAACCTCAGTTGCCAAAAGTTTCATGGGTTATACGTACTTAAGGGCAATTATTACTGAATTCTGGGCAATTGTCGGGGTAAGCCCTGTCCAAGCCACTGCTAGAGGCTTGCGAGTCCAAAGTTTCATCGGCCCCGCTCGTCTCGTCATGCTCGGCGGCCAACGCGGCGCCTGATGTTCAGGGTCCCCGTAAGAGCATTGTAAGGACCCCCATTACTCACAGGGTTTGGAGTAACCACTCCCTACCTGATAGAAAATGCCATGAAGCTGTAGGTAGAGGGGTTACAGGTAGTTTTGGGAGTTTGGTCCCGGGTTTTGCGTTTGGAGTTTTACAGGTTCAGGTTCAGGTTTGGACGTCGAGGGACTTTAGGTTGGTAGTAGTGTCGCAGAGTTCTTGAGTCTGCCTTTCCTACATCTCGTGTAGTTTTGAATAATGTCCAAGTGTTGCTTACAAAAAAAAACCCTCAACCCTCAACCTTTGAGGTGACCTATCCCGTGCTCACATGGAACTTCTAAGTAGCCAACTTATTAATCTTCTCCCTCAATAACCCACCTCCTCACCACAAACAATCATAAGCCAGGGTTGCCCTTCTACCCTCCCTAAGGGTCCAAGTACCTAAAAATCATATACTTACCCGAAACCTGTACCATAATTACTCAATCCCAAGTACCTAATTGTTGGGTACATGGACCCTCTGAGCCTAAGCCCTTAAACCACATCTGCCGGAGCCAGGGTTGGAGCCGTTTATCATCACAATGATGTAACCCTAAGGATCCAAGTACCCAATAAATAGATACTTGGGATTTGAGTAATAGTAATTATGGTAATTTTGAGTAAGTATATGATTATTAGGTACTTGGACCCTTAGGGTAAGGAGTTGAAACATGCAGAACTGCACAGCTTATTTTGGAACTACTATTTCATACCCATGGCGAACTACTGTTGTACATCATTTTGAACTACTATTAAATGCCAGTATCCCTGCATAACATGCTATCTAGTTGTGTTGGGTGTGAAGATGATGGCAAAGAGACGGGTTTTACCGGCTTGGGTGCACGTACCCTACAACCGAAGTAGCAGCAATTGGCTCCGTAGATAGTTTCGCAAAACAATCCCGGAAGACCTAAAGAATCCCTGAAGAAGACATCTGCAACTCTTCTTTTTTTCTTCTTTTTTACAGTCCTATTATAACCTGAGCTACCTAAATGTCACCCCAGTTTGAGAAACATCCATAGGGCAATCCGGATGTCAGGAAAAGCATGCGGGGGCGCACATGTGTCCTATGTTGTGAAGGGTGCATCGCTAGCTAGATAGATAGGTAGACAGATTGGTGGGTAGTTGGATATGTGGATGGGTAGATACACTGATATTCAGGAAGAAGGATTGCAACAAACAATGGGAGCCTAAGCACACTATAAACTGAACAAAGTGCGGACCCGCTAGAACTACTTTTCTGCTCGAAGGCCAGTGAAGGAAGTTTACACACTATCTGTGATAGGCGGGGTACAGATGCGGGTTAGTTCTTATACTTGAACCCTGAACCCTTATTGTTGAATTTTGCTAGGGATCCACGCCCCTGTTCTCTTAGTTAGGCACCAATGGTAGGCACCAATGAATACACGTAAATCCCTGAAACCCCAAGCTGCTACAGTCAAAACATCAGCATTTAGGGTCTAGGGTTCATGCTTGTCAGGTGTGTGAACGTAGGAGTTTGTGGTCTCGGCAACTCTACCTGTAAAACCCAATTACTTACAGGTTTATGGTTGAGTGGTTATATCCTCTAAATGGCTTCAGTGCTTAGGGTTTAGGGGCAGTTGCTACCAAGCTGTAGGCAATCGGAGAGGGGTGCACGCTAAACATTAAATAGCCCTCAATAACCCCTGAAACCCTCCCTACACCTTGCACATTGTAAAGCCTACACCTGCAGAACCAGGATAGCAATGATATACCGCTACATCAACCTTCTGTAATCCTTGCATAGTCTATAGTTCCTATATATTCCCTACACCCTCCTTACCCCGATCCAGCCTTTCAGCTGCAGCGCGTTAGTTGCGCAGTCGCCCCGCGCTGCCTGGGTTGCTGTGAAGGAACTTAAAAGAATGGCGGGGGTACCCCCAAATGAGAGAACCCTCATCCCTAAGCCCTAAACCCAACATCTCAAACCCTAATCCTTAAACCCTAAACCCTAAACCCAACACCCTAAACCCTAAACCCTAATCCCTATGAAACCCTAACCTAAGTTCCATAACAGCAACCCAACTGCGCACTCGTCGTCACGGCCCAGGGTCTGCTCAGCGATCTCCTGGAACTACCCCCCTTGTAGGACCCTTTAAGGGGGCATAATGAGTTAAGGTTTTAGAGTTTAGGGTTAATTAAGGGCTTTTCTCACAGGGTCTAAAGTTTAGGGCTTAGAGTTTAGGGTTTAGAGTTTGGGGTTTAGGGTTTAGAGTTTAGGGTTTAGATTTTAGGGTTTGCAGTTTAGGGTATGAAGTTTAGACACCCGTTAATATTCTCTACAGGCGCATATAGGGCTGAAATTGTAGGGACCCTTTGAAAGGGTTCTTGTAGGATTGTAGGGCCGCTAGGGTTCAGGGCTCAGCGGTGGCTTTAGGTGCAGCTAGAGAAGCACAAAGGGAGGAAGGAAATTCGAAAGAAGGCGGGTCCCTGAAAACCTTAAACCCTAAACCCTAAACTGACCTAGGGGTACCTCTTGAATCACTACCTTAAAAACACGTAGCAATCCACCTTCCCCCAAACTAAACTAACTTGGAAGCCCAAAAGGAACCCTACAAAGACCTGTCCTCCGAGAACAGCCCCCATTTGGTGAGAGCCCGGGAGCTGCGATTAGGGTTTAGGGTTTAGGGTTTAGGGTTTATACCTGTAACCCCAATTACCTACAGTTTAAGGGTAATTTCGCCTTTAGTTAATAAGTGTAACCCCTAAAACTGTAGGTAATTGGGGTCACAGGTATAAACCCTAAACCCTAAACCCTAAGGTTTAAGGTTTTTTGGTTTAGGGCTTATGGCGTAAGGTTTCAGCTTCAGGATCGAGTGCTAAGGTCAGGGGTCAACCGCAAGATTAGCAAAAGAAGTTTAGGGAATGGAGACATTTCATGGAAATAATTAGGTCCCTTTAAAAGGGGATATAGGGGCATTTAGGGTTTAGGGTTTAGGGTTTAGGGGTTTAGGGTTTAGGGAATTGAGACATTTCATGGAACCCAGAGGGTCCATGTACCCAATGATTAGGTACTTGGGATTTGGGGTACTAGTAAATGTAGTACAGGTGTTGGGTAAATATATAATAACTAGGTACTTGGACCCTTAATGACCCTTAGGGGAATCGAGATAAGCCCTTTTATGTCTCTGTACCCCCACATCGTATACTTCCTCAAAACCTGTACTAACACCAAAAGCCCGAGCTCCCCACTACTACCGTAAGCTCGAAACCGTGTCACTCATTCAGGGGGGACCACTGGGTTTTCATCCCTCCCCTCTGGTATTTAACGTCCACCTTTAGCATTATGGGCGATAGGGGTGGGGGGAGGGGGGGCGTTTGGTATTGGATTTCGGTATCCGACCTCCAAAACTAAGACCCTGTTACTATCGCATGGCCATAATGTTGAATTCCGATTAGGCTGTTTGGCGGGCGCCTTACTTATACGAAGCTTTGCCGAAATCGTTCAGCACCCACGATTCGCTTGTGAGGCCTTAAGGTGTGAACTTGCGCGGTCTACAAAATTTTTGGGGACGGCCCTATCCCGGAAAACCCCCCGCTCCTATTGAAATCATCTTCAAACTACGACTCATATTTTTTTGGGGGGTCCCCCCGTCGGCTGAATGGAGTCCTGCTTTCGCTGGGGGGGTGACACTAATAAGCATCCAACATTTAGAGGTTGCCAATTTGGGGACGGGGATTACAATTTTTTCCTGGAATTACGGGGAGGAGATGCGCGACTCTGACCCTCGGGGAGGTTGTCAACACCTCACTCTGTTTGACATGTTCCATTTATCCATACATCTACACACTACCGAAAGCTAAACATGTTTGAGGCCACGACTCATGCAAGACAAGCGCGGACTCGTTAAAGGTCGCTGCACGGTACTCATTCCATATCGAGGTGCCTCCACACTACTACAAGTTACTACAACATCTGCACCCAGCTACGAGTATACCTGCAGTCTCGAGAGTCGTTCCTGCATATCCTTAGGAACCGTGAAGGTATCCCCATTTCGAAATGGTTGTCATCCAAGGCTACTTAGACACAAAGGGGCAATGTCGTGAGGGTTTAGGGTTTAGAGGATAGCTAAGGATAGACTTGAGGGCTAGTCTTACTTTAGAAAGGATTCCGTCCCGTCCTGTCCCAGCGCGGCACACAGCCAGATAGTCAAAAGCCGGACAGTTGCCATGGTAGAACCTCCGATTAGCATCGTATGCTTTGTAAGGGCTGGTACCTACCGCTATGGCTTTGATACGGCACGACAACTGGATTTGGAATTCAGCGGGGCACCCTAAACCCTGAGCCCTGCAAGCCCTAAACCTTACTGTTCAACTGTGTTTAGGCTGAAAATGCAAGGTAAGTCTCTTGCAGGGCTCACAGTGTATAGTGTTGAGAGTAGCCATTCGGGTGTCTCCCAAAATGTGGGGTTTAGGTTTAGGGTTTTGTGCCCCAAGCTGCTAGGCTGTACTCCTACATGTAGACCCTGCAACCTTAAACCCTAGACTCTAAACCCCACATCAGAAACCCTAAGCCCCAAACAAAAAGGTATCTCGCAATGTTTAGACTCTCCCAGTCGCCTTTGGTGTAACGGTGAAGGTATCCGTTACAGGTGCACAAACTGGGACCCTCTGTCAAGATGAGTGGTTTAGGGAATAGGACTGCAAAGGGATGCATGGGGACATACAAAAACAAGAGATATAGATATGTATATGAATATCGGGTCAAGGGTCCGGGTAATGAAGTCCTTGGGATTTTGGTATGATTCGTGCAAGTATATGATTTTTAGTAGGTACTGGGACCCTTTACGATTCGAGCAAGTAGAAAATTGTCAAGCAAGTACTGGGACCCTAATGCTTAGGGAAGTGGCCGCTAGGCTTCCGATCCATTAGAAGAAGCAATCGAAGCTCAATTCCTCAAGTAGCCCTAAGGGTCTACGGGCCTAAATTAAAAGGCTTTACGGCCCAAATACTATATCATTACTGGTATTTGGGCCCTAAACCCCGATTATTTCGGTCTTTGGACCTATACAAGGTGAAGAAACCAAGACTTTTAATACCAGCCCCAACAACGAAAACTGTGGCAACCCGGCTTGAGCCCCAGCTACTTGCTGGCACTCAACGGGCAAATAACTCCTATATGGCTTTTGTATAGTATCCTCTTCCCTGATATAGCCCCCATAAATATACCCCAATATAATGTAGTAGTTTCCATTTTGTTTTGCCCAACATAAACTTAATATATTCACGTATTCCCTGTTCAGCCCCAGTAAGCTTAGCATTCTCAAGCATTCTTGCCTTAGAGGGGGGTTTAGGGGAACAGTAAGAAAAACTAAGCGAGCGCTCAGGGCTTAAAAGGGCTACCTCATCCACCGGGTGGACCCATTGCCGTTCCTTACCTCGCTATCATGAGTTTGCGCTTTGTCAGCGGTTGTCACATGCGCGGATGTCCGCTGTACCCCTTGGCACGGAGCCACTCCTAGCACACATGCCGACGTCAAGTTGCAGCCATTGTGAGTCTGCCAAATGAGGCTCATGCTTCGGATCGTGCTCGAGATTATGTCGAAACTCACGAAGGCTCGCTGAAAAGCCTCTTCCTGCACACACAATCACGCACACCAGGCAACACGAAACGCAGAGTTCCTTCGGCCTCATCCTCGTCATCCATGGTCAGGGGACAGAACTCCTGGGCAAGTTTGCGTGGCTACGGTCTACACCCTCTGCACTGTTCCCCGCCTCGTCATCGCTCATGGCTTCGGAGTCTCCCTGCTCAGCAGGGTCGTTGCAGCCAGTGTGCTGTCCTTTCACGCGCCTCTTCCAAGAAAGCCATGGCGACATCGACCTCCTGGATTCAGCGGGCAGGGACTCTTGGTAGGTCTTCGATGCAATACCTGGCCTCCTCCGTTACTTCCCGACACGTCGCGGTTTGCATTGTTTTTGGAAGTTCTTTCGAACCTGTCAAGCAAGTCTGAGCAGCAGGTGTCAAGTTAGACCCGCCTGGCCTCCGTTTTTTTTGCGGGCTTTCTCCTTTGCCGCGTTTTTTTTCTTGTGCCACTCGCGCTTTCGCAGCTTCTCTCTCTCTCGCATACGCCGAAGCTTCTCCTTGGCCTGCAAACAGAAGTGCCTTAGCAGCTGTCACAAGAAAGAGACGTTGCCTCCGCGTCTGCGTCTGGAGCAGCTTTCCAGTGCGCACGGTTCCTCTTCTCTGCTGCCTGCCCGTCAGCCTTGTGCTTTTTGTCTTGGCTGCATGCACAATGTTCACACCTCCCTTGGGTCTGAGCCGCTTCTCAGGCCTCCAAGGCTTTGCGTGCCTTTTCTGCTTCAGCGAGGCGGTGTGCTTTGGGCCAAGGCCTTTGCTGCCACCTTACGCCTCTTTACTGCCTCGTCCATAGTGGCAAAGTCCACCCTGGCCTCTCCAGCTAGTGTCAGTTCATGCTTGCAGCATGTGTTTCTTGCACTATGAGCCGCCTCGTCCAGTTCTAGCTTCAGCCAGGCGGCCATCATGTCAAGGTAAGGCACC
>CAJNIZ010028036.1:5607-16566 GCA_905231905.1 Symbiodinium pilosum
CCTGAATCTACCCTTAATAGGGTCCTAATAGGGAATTTTAGGGTCTAATAGCCCATAGTGGTATGGAACCCTTGACAATTTGATCCTACAAAACCTTTAGTGGCAAACGACGGACTACTGTAGATGGAGTGTATTGCTGCCTGCATCTTTATTCGACTGACCCCGCTGACAAGGCCTCTAGCATAGAGGTGCGGTCTAAAGAGTCGAATCTCTGCTTCCAACCCAAAAACAGCAAGTGTAGGGGGGGGATTGGTCAGGGTGGACCATGCCATGGATCTTCTAACAGTAAATAATCAAAGTAAATAATGAAAGACGCGCAGAGTGGTGGGGTTTAGGGTTTAGGGTCTAATAATGCGTTTCAGGGCTATAGTCTATGTGAGTGGTTGTCAGAACCACGGCCCTGTTCTACTTTTCATTTTAGTGGTCACACTATGCATATCTATACAGGGGACCCACGAATGACCCTAAACCCTAAACCCTAAACCCTCCCAAAATGAACCACCATTGAAGGTCCGGTCGGGTGAGGTCGCTAAACTTCGGCCACTAATTAAGGAAACAATTTGTGGGCTTCCCGAAGTAGGGGTATGAGGATTATAGTATGTTATGGTCTAGATTGGGGTCCTCCTGTTTTGGAAAACTCTCCTGGCATGATTTATACCCGGAATCAAGGTGCTACTTCAGTGTTTCAGATGGAGGGTTGCTACGCTCTCTCTACTCATCTGAGCTCTCAAGAGCACACACCGAGATCCGCAACGCCTAAGGTTGCAAAGTGAAGTTTAAGCTGCAGACTCAACACACGAGTTCAGGCATTTACGTTGACATGTGTAGATGTATATAATATATATGTTCAGGAGTCTAGATAGGTAGATAGATAAGATACATCCACTAAAGTCTGCACTTTCGAAGCCTGGTGCTCTTCAGGGAAACCTGCATGGACCTCGCCGCCTGGCGTATGCAAACAGCATGGCGCAGCGGAGATCAGCATCGACGACGTTTCGGACGGATGTCCCCGAAACAAGATAATGGAGAATCAGCTACACAGTGAAAATGAAAATGGAACTGGAATGTTGTAGGGGGTTCCAGGGATTGTGATTATCGATGTCATGTTAAGGTCTCTTTGAAGTGTCCTATAGCATGGTTATACAAGAAACCGTGGACTAGGGCCCTGCCCCAAACCACTAACAGGCCATAATACGGGATTGTGTTATGTTTTCAATTACTTCAAGGGATTTGGAACCCCAGTAGAAATTAAAAACTATTTTCAGGAACCTTGTAGATTAGGGGTTAGGGCAGTGCCCAACCTAGGACAATACTATTGGCAGTTAATTACTCAGGGCCCTTAGAGATTACGCAGTCTCGCCATAACACCCAGGTTTTAGGATTTAGGGTTGACTACATGGTCGTTTCTGAAAACCATCCCTACACGAAGCCTTGGGGGACCCCCGTATTGCTTTGTGGTTGTATAAGACTCGCATGTATCCTAAGTTCCTTTGGAAACACCCGGAGGGTTGAGCTGAGCTACCCAAATGCAGATCAGGTGCTTAATGTTCAGGCTTTAGGGTCTTTTTGCCAAAGGTCGCCCTATCGAACAATCATCAACTTCCTCAAAACATAACCCTAAACCCTAAACCCTAAACTCTAAACCCTCAACCCTAAACCCTAAACCCTAAACCGTTGCCTCAACACATATACTACAGTTGCCAGTGCCCAGATCCGAATTTCCCGACTATTGGTGGCCCTGCCTCGGTAAGCTCCCTAAAACCCTACATCCTTGGCCACAGTGCTGAATTTAGGGTTTAGGGTTTAGGGTTTATTGAAATTCATGGAAAGGTTGGGCAAGCTTAGGTCCCTATCTGATGTTCCGCAATCATTCCTGCATTCGTCTGAAAATCCTACAAACCTTTTAAGCCGCATCGCCTATCAGCCTTATACATCCCATGAACCTTGTAAACCCTGTAAAGCTTACAAATCCTACAAACCTTGTAAGCCCTATACTGGGTTGGCCCCTCAAACCCTTTGAAAGATATTAGTATATATGGTCCCCTATTAAAGCCATTACGGAAAATAGTAAATATCCCACGGGCCTACCCAGACCATCACAACATAACCCCAACCCTAAACCCTAAACACTAAAACTTACCTAACTCCATTATAGCAGTTTCCATTTTCTTTTCCATGATTCCTATATAACCCGTACCCTAAACCCTGAACCCTAATAGTTGTTTCCATTATCCCCAATATAACCCCTATATAATCCCAATATAACCCTAATGTAACCCTAATGTAACCCCAATACACAAAATAGTTTCCATTTTCTTTTCCATTATCCCCAGCCCTAAACCCTAAACCCTAAACCCTAATAGTTGTTTCCATATAGGCCCTGCAACCTGCAACCCCGGAGCCCTCACAGCGGGCTTCTCTCCGTCCGATCATCGAATTTACTTCGATGCGAGGTAGCAATGGTACCAGGAGTTCACTGATTTGAACCTGAGCGCGTTGTGAAACGTTTAGGGTATAGGGGTTGGGGGGGTCTAGGGTAAGGGTTTGGGGGGTTTGTTGTTTAGGGACTCTGGGGTTTCAGAAATACATTTTTGAACCTCAACAGGGCCTTCAGACGCCGTGTCAGGGTTGGAGCTCAGAAATCAAGCCTAGAATACAGGGTAAAAGAGTGAATGTTTGTTCTAGTGTTCAGGAAAAATTCCAAAGGATGCAATAATTTGGTACTTGGTATTTTGCCCACCCTCCTCCTAGTATTGCTCTTTGGGGGAAGGCCTATATAACCATCAGGCTTTTGAATCCTGAGGGTTCGGGTTCAGGGCCTACCAAAACTCGCAGGAGTTCCGAGGATTACCGTATGTAAGGAAGTATGGGTGAAGAGTTCCAAGTCTTTCTGTTGAGTGTTCGACGTGGCTTGTAACCTATTACAAATACATTGGGTTTCTGGGCGTGTATTCTGAGCTCTTAAAAGGTGCGAAGCTCAGGGAAATTCAGCCCTAAGTAATTTTAAGTACGTTTGGTCTTGAGTGTTCAGCGTTTAGGCACCTGAATGTATGTGCACCCTGCATAGGATTTAGGGCTTCGGGCTTCGGACTTAGGGCTTACATCTAGTATTTCAGACTTAGGACGTAGGGTTTAGGGTCTAAGGAGGAGCACTGCAAGGTCTTGAGTCCATTTGCCCGCCTCGATTTGCCCAGTTCACAAGGGCAGAAAACCTAAACCCAAAGCCCTCAACCCTTTTCTGACAGGCTTTCAAAAGTCTCCGTTATGCTACGGCCCAGCATGTTTAGGGTCTAAAATTTAGGGTACCCAAGAAAGGACAATGATTATGACACCCCTCATATGAGACTTCGTGTTTAAGCATAGATCCTAAACCCCAAACCCTAAATAGTAGCCATTTCTATTCCATCATCCCAATATAATCCCAATATATCCCTAACATTATCCCGATATATGAGACTTAGTGTTTTTAAGCATAGATCCTGAATTCAACGCCTTAGCCATCCACAAGGGGCCCAGTGCAACAGAGGCAGGTTTAGGGTTTAGGCTTTATTGGTTTAGGGTAACAGAGGTGGGGGAGGACTTGTAGAAGTTCCTCGGAGTAGAAAGGGCCCTTATTTGGGACTCTAGAGATTTCTGGAGAAAATACAGGGATTAAAAACGTCCCTTTCAGGGATAGTCCCTGTTAGGGATAAGTTCGCAAACACAGAAGAATTTGGAGGGTCCCTCTAGCAGGAAGCCACTGGGTTTAGGTCTTCGTGCTGCTTAGGGTTTAGGGTTTAAGGTTTAAATTCCCTCGTGACTTTCAGGTACGAAGCTGCGCATGGCATGGCTATGCAGAGGAAAGTTGTCGCCTTCCCATAGCATTAAACACTCCCACCCCCTGATGTTAAACATGCCTTCCCGATGCGTCTCTTCGAGGGAATAGGTTATGGTCCGTTTGGAGTTTAGGGTCGAACGGCTGAATATCAAGGGGAAAGGAATAATCCTCATTGTTACCACCAAGAGAACTGCACTGAATACACACAACTGGGATGGCGCCAGGCTGCGCATGGAAAGCCACTGCCGCTTTGTTCCCGCAATCCACGCCTGAATTCTTTGAGCTTGGGGTTTTCGAGGCAGTCTACCTTATCCGTAGGTGGGGCTAGCGCCCAGCATACTTGGGACTTGGCCTAGATCGCTGTTCCCAAATGGGGGAAATTTGTATGAGTACCCGTATTACGATGAATGGCAAAGAATTGAAGGGAATCCCTGTTTTCGTCAGGACTTTCAGAAACCCTGGTACCACTATGGGGGCTGTAAGCAACCCAGCTCCATGGACTACCATCAGTGGAGAGCCCAGAAAAGCACCAAAGCCCCATGTGACAAAGTGAGTCAGATGCTTCGGGCCAGCTACCCGTGCTTAGGGTACCTAACTTCAACAAAAGCTTCTTCCATATACAGAATGAAGCACGACAGAAAGCGTACGGTATAAGCGTCTAGGCAGAAGCAAGTTTTCAGGTCCAGGGGGCCTCATGCTACGGTGGATACTACAAATAGTTCATGACCCCGAGTACCTTATACCTTGGGGATTGGGGTATTTTAGTATACAAAGGTCATGCAGGAGTTCCCGCGTCAACCACAAAGAGCCATTCGGCGGAAGATCAAACACGCCTTTATACATTGGGCTCTTCAAACTACGCACCCATTCACGGGGTTGCTAGGGGTCACTAGGGACATCTAGGGTTAGGAGTTGAGGCGTTTAGGCTGTCAAAAGCCCAGGCTACTTTTTCAAAGCCTCCAGAATCAGAATTAAAACCGTTTGGGCTATAAATGGGCTACGCCCAACTTTCAAAGCACCCCCCCTGGACATCTTTTTAGGTGCCCATGTATAGCAGACCCCTGCCTGTCCAGAGCTTGGCTATGGGGGTTCTAGGTTGGCCCCTAGAACCTTTTGAAAAATACCAGTATATATGGTCCCCTATTAAAACCGTTAGGGAAAACATTAAATATCCCAGGAGCCTACCCAGGGTTCATATCTACTTAGAGACGCAGGGGAGTTGGTATGTAAGCAGACTAACCCCAATTAGGGTTACAAGCCTCTTATTATCCCAGTTTCCTATAAACACGAACCCTACACAGGGCGCTGTAAAGCAGAAACCCATGGTTGGAGAGATGTCATACTCAAGAACTCTATACATGGCCCTCTGAAGAAGACACTCCATGCGGAAACACCACCAACCTGTCTCTATCCCATGCATGACAATGGGTTGACTTGCAGAACTCTAGACTCCCTAGACCCTAAGCCCAATTACCTACAGCTTCGTAGTAACTAGTAACTACCGCCAAATTAGCAGGCAAAACTCAGAAAACTGCAGGTAGCCCCACGTCAGAGGTAAAGCCCCTAAACCCTTAACCCTGAACCTCTAAGGGATTTGGAACCCCAGTAGAAATTACAATCTCAGCTTTCTAGGGAACAGAAATCAGAAATTATTTTCAGGAACGTTGTAGTTTTGATTAAGAAGAACCGTAGTGATGTTTACAATTCTGCTCATCCGAACTAATACAGCCTAAACCCTCTTCTAGCCCCCCTTTTAAAGGACAGTAGTCTACACGAAGCCCGTTTATCACCTTTTATACTAGTTTTGGGGGGGCAGTGGAAGTCCTTGGCCTGGGTAGGTTCAGGGTTTAGGGTTTAGGGTTTGGAGGGTTTAGGGGCAATATTCGCATCCTTGAAAAGGTAGAATGATGACCTGTATGCATGTGTACACAGGTCTAAGACCATTCTTTGACCTACTTTTGGGGTGTTCAGGTCCACTATGAATGTGGGCAACGGCTCCCCATGTTCAGGGCACAGTAGCCCTTTATGTTCGGTAAGTTGGTTTTAGAGATGATGTGCGGAACTCTTTCGAAATATCTTCAAACTCAAGGTAAACTCTAGGATTTTTTCTTGCGTGCGAGCCCTACGGCTCCAAATAGCCCAATGTAGGTACTATTTATAGACGTTGGGCCCAATGTAGGCATTGTTTATAGACATGGAGCCCTATAGAACCCCTATATAACCACAGTTTCCATTTCATGTTCCATGTTCTTTTCCATTTGACTCTCCATCTTTTGAGGGGGGTATTGTTTATAGACATGGAGCCCCAGAGGAAGAGCCAACTTCCATGGAAAGCAAGTAAATAGTAATACTGTCACCGTGCTATGCGGATTGTCCTAGACGCTTCACTCTAAACTCCATCACGCGAAGGGGCTTCCAAGTCTGCTTCAGGGCCAAGTATTCAACTACTGCACGCGGAAAATTTACAATCTGGGTTGCAGACTCAAGTATTCTTTACGGCAAGGACGTAAAGATGCAGGAGCCAGATTCGCACCGAAAGGAAGCCTAAAGCCAACAGTGGCCGAGCATGTTGCATTTCGGACTTTTTATGCTGAGGACCACGCCCCAGCAACGCTCATCATGCAAGAAGTTGAGGTAGTCAGGCTGTGTTGCAACCTACAGCAGCTCTGAAGGATTTCGGGCGGTCTAGGGTGCACGGCCTAAACCCTAGATCCTAGCGTTGGGTTCCCAAAGCCTTGGCCTCCTTTTCAGGACCTAAAGATACTGTTGATCCTAAAAATCCTGCGTGGCCTTACTATGCCACAGTACCATTATCCCCAAGGTGCTTGGGGTCTTGCAGGATTTTCAGTATCCACCGTACGTGGGGCGTAGCGCCTCTGCTGGCAGGAACAGAACCCCAATGTAGGGACCCGCACTTTACGACTGCAGGGCAGCTTTTCTTCTCATGAGCAGAAAATGTCCGAAAGAAGAGTTGAAGCTTACAGGGAGCTAGTTGGGAACAATTGCAGATATTATATAGGGACTAGATGTGATAATGTAGGGCTGAGCCAAAAGTCGAATCCATATGGTTGAGAAACCCATGAACTAGTTCCTCATACGTCCGGTTAATGGCTAAGGGTTTAGAGTTTAGGGTTTAGGAGGCGGTTAAGGTCTTGAGCTTTACGTTTGTTGTTGGGTGCTTTTCTACGGAGTAAGGCTTGTGAGTGATGACAAGAACCCTCAACCCTAGACTCGAAACCTGAAAAAACATGTGCATTCAACTTTGACCCAGTGAAACGTGAACTCCACGGGCTGCCAACAATGTGGCACGTTTCTGGGGTTCTCTGGGACCTCTGACATTGCACAGAAGATACACAGGATCTGGACGTCTGGGGATTGGAGTTTGCAGGTGGCTTTTGTCAAAACACCCTAAACCCTGAACCCTAAAACAGTGACCCTAGCATCTGTGCACTCATCTTTGAAAGGCAGCCCACCCCATTCACGGCATTCCAAGATGTAGGTCCCTTTTGGGCGGCGATCCTTCAGTAGAAGCTACTTCTGGAAAGTATTTCAGGCTCGGGCTTCGAGGGTAGGATGAAGGATGCGAACCCTGAACCTTAAGCCCTGACCACGTGCTAGGCCAGCTGAGGGACACCCAGCATCTCCAAACAGTTGCCCATGTACCTGACCCAGCGGTGGATACCAAACAGGTTTCACCTTGAGGTTCATGAGACTTAGTGACTGCTTACAACTAGCGTTATACCTCTTCTTAACCATTTGCGTAACACCTTCTGATGGATTAGCCATTTGGGTAACCCCTTATAGAGGATTAACAATTTGGGTAACCCCTCATGAGGAATTGCCAAGGCCCATGAACCTCCAAGTTAAGCCCTGAAGCATTTGAGGTTCAGGGATGGCTCCGGATCCCTGACCCTAGGGTTTAGGGTTTAGGGTTTAGGGATTAGGGTTTAGGATTTAGGGATTAGGGTTTAGGATTTAGGGCTTGGGGTTTAGGGTTAGGGCTTCGGGTTTAGGCTGACCTACTGTACCTCGCGGGGTACATCCCCTTGGCTTCTATGTAGCTCCCATCTGGGTGGTGTATTACGTCTAAGGATTTCGGGTGTATAGGGCCTCTCCAAGAAAACCTGACAAAACCAAAAACTCTAAACCCTAAACCGCCCTGGGTAGGTCAGCACCCTGGCTGTCCTCCCATGTGGTTTTCTGTGCTACATGCTTCTAATCCCCCAACCCTAATGTATAGGGGTTAAATAGGGATAATGGAAAAGAAAATGGAAACTACTTTTTAGGGTTTAGGGTTTAGGGTGTAGGGTTTCCCAAGCCCGAATCTGCATCCCCCCAGATAACGGGCTCCCCTAAACCTGGTAATTTCCCAAAACAGGGAAGCCCCATTATATAGACCCCAACATGCTATAACCCTTAGTATAAGGACCCCCAAACAGGTGCCCCTAATTTTGGGAAACCCTACACCCTGAACCCTAAATAGTAGTTTCCATTTGCTTTTCCATTATCCCTATATAACCCCTATACATTTGGGTAACCCCACCGATAAGGTTGACTTTAAGCTTCCTTACGGCACTCCCAGTTGTGCCAGGCAGCTTCCTTGATCGTGGACTGTGCTGGCTTCGCGTAGCGCATGTTCGTACGCAGTAGGGCATCCAAATATCCAGGCAATTTGCAATCAAAGGCCCATGACACGAGTCTCTAAAACAAAGAGCAGCGCTAAGAAGTGATGAAAACTCTGGAGAGTATCTTTGGGGTTCAGGTTGGGTCAATGCACCCAGTAATGGGTACCATAAAGGACTGTTGTAAGTAAACTAAAGCCCCATTACTAAGTATTTAGGGGCGATTACCCTAAACCCCAAAGCTTAAACCCTAAACCCTAAAGCTTAAGCGTTCAGGATTTCGAGTCTTGGGCGGACTTTGGGGCCGGTTTAATTCAGCGACATATGTTTTTGCAAGCTGTGTAGCTTCAGGGTTGAGGGTATTGACTGTATTGAGCTAGCACATGGGCCCTATTCCTCAGGCATCCTAGCACCGCTATGCAAAATTCTTCTCTAGCTGAAGCCATGAACGCTGAATCTCGAAACGTTACTCCCTTTTGATAGCTACCGGCTACCCCGGAGGTTAAGGGCGTTAGCCACCTGAACCCTGAACCCTAGATTCTATAACCCACCAAAAAGCCTAAACAACCTAAGCCCGAAACCCCCTAGGCCCTAAACACGGAATCAATGAATCTCGCCATGTCACTTATCTTCGCCTCGGCAGGTGCGGACATGAATCAGGTACTGTGATTTGAGGTTTGATGTGAAGACAGTGGGTTTAGGGCTTAGGGGTCCTTCCTCACAGCTCCGCATCTTTTTTGGGCGGAGGGCAGGTTTTGAAGGCAGATTTTTCCTTTCTGACGATCAAACAGGGAAGCTGATATGGTCCACTTGAGCGGACAGTAGCCTTTCGGTTCTTCCATGCTAGTTTGGGGGAGTGTAGGGCTTAGGGGCGCATTACTCTACACTCCAAACCCTAAACTCTGTTCCTTAAACCCTAATCCCTAAACCGCATGCATGCCTTCAGGACGAACGGTGTTGGGAGACTGGAACTGGAGGGACTTCGGGGAAGTATAGGGTTTAGGGTTTGGTGTATAGGGCTCAGGATTTCAGGGTTTTTGTGTTTAGCTTAGGCAACTGGATCTCATCCCATACACTCCAAGTATAGCTACACACCTAGGTCCCAAAATGCCAGACCAGCCTACACCCTGTTACACCCAAGTATACCCTAAACCCGAAACAAAAGCAATCCTAATACTACGGAGGGGGCGCTGGACCCTTTGGGTATCACGGGGTCCACAGGCCTGACCCTAAGCATCCAAATATCATGACTATAGAGGCCCTCTTCATGCTCATTAGGTTTGGGGATTGCACCTTTGACCCTAAACGCAGGTACCTTAGACATGCGGTTATAAGTGCCCTGGTTGGGGTGAGTTTTCTTATAGCAGCATTTGATGGAGAACCTACCTGCTGAGTTCCCTGAGGCTCCAGTAGCGCACACCAATCATGAACGAATGTACCTTATATGCTGGGAATGATCGAGCTATAGTATGCTTAGACAATAAGGAACTTTCCACATCCGCATTATGTACCCGCGTATAACCCCCCATATTCAGTTTTCAATGCATCTCTATCTAACCCATGACATGTCCTCATGTACTTCTATCTAGTCACCCAATCAAAAGCTGCTAAGCCCCCTCATATGGTTGTACTGAAGTTATAACTAGCAGTACGAACGGGTTCTAAGTACACATTAAGTTAAAGTACCACACATAAGGCCGAATCTTGAACCTTACCCTCCAAGCTCTATAAATCCTAAGGTCCCATAAACCCTCAACCCTAATCCCCTATTGCGGGTTCCCTAGATCTATCCCCCGTTTGGGGTCCCCTATGCATGCCCACATCATGCCTTTGAAGCCCTCTCTCTGGAGTTCCATGATACATCCCAGTCTACAACCAATTTCTTCTGCTCACATATACCTAAGCCTTCCTTAACCTGAGTGAGAGAAAATACCCCCAACCCCTGACCCTAAACCCTAAATAGTAGCTTCCATTTTCCTTTCCGTTATCCCAATATAATCCTAATATAGCCCCAATATAACCATAACCTACTTAACGGGGACTATACCCTAAACCCATACACTCATACCCTCCACCTCTAATCCCCCTAGTTGCTTCCCAGGGTACGTCCTATAGAATTGCCGCTTGTGGTTCCCCATATATGCTTAGAAAACCCTAACAACCGCCTGCCTTATTCGAGGTTCCTGAGCCCTGAATCCTAAGCCCAGGCCCATACATGCCTAGAAAAACCTGACAACTGACCCGACTATTTGAGGTTCCTAAGCCCTGAATCCCAAGCCCTAAACCCTAAACCCTGACTGCACAAATCCTAAACCCTAAACCCTGAATCCTAAACCCTAAACCCTAAACCCTGAATCCTAAGCCCAGGCGCCCCAGGACCAGTATGGCAAGCTCCCCTCACAGCGCCCATGCCCGTCGTGGTAAGCTCCCAGGGCCGCCTTTGAGATGACCTCGCAAAGATGCGTATAGGGTTATTTAGGGCTTAGGGTTCAGGGTTTTGGGGTCTAGGGTTTGGGGCTT
>CAJNIZ010028036.1:16586-46613 GCA_905231905.1 Symbiodinium pilosum
AGGGTTTAGGGTTTTAGAGCTTAGAGTTTAGGGTTTTACGGTTTTAGGGTTTAGGGTTTCAGGGTTGTAGGGTTTAGGGTTTAGGATTTAGGGTTTAGGGCTTAGGGTGTCGGGTTCAGGGTTTAGCTCAGTGTCTAGGTTCAGGGTTAGGGTTCAGCGTTTGGGCGTTCGCCAAGAAAGGGAGCTGAAAAAGGAGCAACAAAAAGGATGTATAGGGAACGCCTAAACAGATTTCTATAGAGGATGTGTAGGGCTCAGGGGTTTATGTTCTGAGGGGCGTGTGCTGCAGACCTAACGAACATAGGTTTCGGAAGTAGGGATTACAGTCTATGATGTACTTACCTTGCAAAGATGGGAGGTGTTCTTTGGGTGGTTGAACCAAGTAAGATTGCATCCCTCCTATTCTACGCTACCCCAAAGCAGGATATAGTCTGAGCCTCATCCCAATCTAAAGATAAGAAAGATGGATTTAAGGATCAAGGGCCTCATGGATTTAAGGAGCACAGGGGGTCTAGGTTAAGGGTTTCAGGGTTTCAGGACTAGGATGTAAGCTTTCGGTCTAGGGATTTTGTGCCAGCGCTTCAAAAGTTGAAAGTAAAGAGGTAAAGCGTTTAGGGAAAGTTTAGCCTTGTAAGAATGTAGGCGTGAACTGTGAACATAGAAAACACCCAACGTCAAGTATAGGGCTTATGTTGTTTTTTGGTGGTCTGGCGTAAAGTGTCGGTTTTGCAGGTTAAGGGATTCTGTTTGGGCGCAGAATGTCTTTAACAGGTGACGCTTGGCTTTCTGGGGGGCGGGCTTGTCGTAATTTGAGGCATGTTAGGAAGTTGACATAGCTACAGAGATAACAAGTGAAACATGCTGTAGGCTAACTATTGGCCCCACATAAAGAAAACATGGGTAGTAGCAGAAGCAAAGCTAGGTTTTGATTTTATAGGCAGTCTGAAGTTACATCATGTCCAAACTTCCCCCTAACTCCTCTACAACGCCACTGCCAGCTAACCTAATCTAGGCTGCCCTTGGGAACCTACTGAATATGTAGCTTCCAGCACGGAAATCACAAACAAAGCTAACTAACCCCAAAAAATCGTACTGTGAAAAGAACTTGCTAAAGGCCTGTAAAGCTAGCAGATGTTGCTGGCTTGCCATGTGAACCCTAGTCTAAACTCCTAGTATCACCCTCAGTAAGCCCTATAGAGGTCCCCTATGTAATTCCCTATGTAACCCCCCTTTAGGGAGTTTAGACTGTAACTCATGTTAGTCTGCGCAAATGTACGATCTTCCCCTAATTAGACCCTAGCCTCCTAGGATGAACGTTATGTAGCTATAGGTGGTTTCCCAAAATTAGGGGTACCTTTTGGGGGTCCCGATAACAAGGACTATGGTAATTTGGGGGTCTATATTGGGGTCCCCTATTTTGGGAAACTACCATAAAACCTCCTTTTACATGTAATCTTCCAATTTGGTTCTCCATTATCACGTGCGACAATCCACCTTTGAACGTAAACCTCAGAAGCCACAGGGCATGCACGGATGCGGCCTCCAAAGCACCGTACATCATCGCGGAATATTTGGCGCAGTTGAGGAAGAAAACGTCCCTGAGTCAGGGTTGAGAGTTTAGGGTTTAGGGCCCTAAACCCTAAACCTTAAACCCTGAACCTTAAACCCTAAACCTTAAACCCGAAACCTTAAAACCCTAAACCTTGAACCTTAAACCCAAACCCCTAAGGCCGAGAGCTGAGCTCGGGGATTTGTTGTGTAGGGCTCCGGGCTTTGAGGAATGCATCGCTTTGCGTCTTCAGGGCTTTATATTCCCTAAGGGTCCAAGGACCCAAATAATGGGGCTTTAGGGCCCAAATACAATCATATTAATGGTATTTGGGCCCTAAATCCCTGTTATTTGGGTCCTTGGATTAATATTGCGTTAATACAGGTCAGTTGGGATAATGGAGAATCAAATGGAAAAGAAAATGGAAACTACTGGGTTATATTGAGGCTTCGGGCTTAGGGCTAAGGCTTTTGAGGGAGTCGAGGGTTTCGCGCGTGGGGGCCTAAGCCCTAAATCGTCGACCCATAGATCCCTAAACCCCTAAACCCTATGCCCAGGGTTCAAGGGTTTGGAGCTTCAAGGGTCTTGCGTTTCGGAGACGAGGTCCCCGGGGGGATGATATGACAATCCCTTATAAACATTAACTCATTTTAGGGCTTAGGGTCTGGGCTAAGGGGTTCACGTTTTAGCAATTCGGAGCCAAAGTTTGCAAACTAAACTTTGAATACTGCCCCCACTCAATAACAGTTGGATAATAACTATAATATGGTTATATACAGCCCTTGATAGGACCCCTAATATAGACTGTTACTGGGGGGGGGGCAGTACCCAAACTAAACCCAAATTCCCCTATCTCCTCTACCTGCCCAAGGACTCCGAAGAACCAATGCTGGACCCCTAAAGTATGTAGAACTTTAGACTTTTTGGCTGTTTTTAGGGCTTCAGGGCTATTATTTTACATACTTGGGGCTTCAGGGCTATTATTTTACATACTTTTGGGGTTTAGGTAGCCCTGAATCGTCAATCACAAATTTCTAAGCCCTGAGCCTTACACACTATAGCCTCTCAAGTACAATGCTATTTTCACTTGAGCCCCCTTAAACCTGAACCATGGACCCAGACCTAGAAGAACCCTAACTCCTAAATCCGAAGCCCGAAGCCCCGTATCCTAAACCCCATAATTATCCTCGTCCTTTTCAACTTTCCCCAACATCTTCCACTACACTCTTATACTCTCCAGACCTCTCAGCAGAAGTCTCCCAAGGAAGCCCCCAACTTCTCTGAAGGGTCCCAGTCAAACACATCAGGGGGTCCTGATGAAGGATCCTATTATGGCTTTAAGCCTTACAGTAGGGTTTAGGGTTAAACCCTGAACCCTAAACCCTAATCGAAGGTTATATCAACTCAGGTTGCGAAGTGTTCTCGCTTAGTCCCCCTGACCCTCGAAGTCAGTATTGTTTCACTGGGTTTTTGATACTGGTAATTGTAACATGTTTTAGGGGTTTAGGGTTTAGGGTTTAGGATTTAGGGTGTTTTACGGAACTGTATGATTATTGGGGACTTGAACCCGTAGGGTTCTTCTTGCTCAAAGATGGTCAGAAGCCCGATGTCACCCTAAACACCAGAAACCCTAAGCCTTGGGTACTGCCCCCACCCAGTAACAGTCAATATTAGAAGTCCTTTTAAGGGCTATACATAAACATATTATAATTACTATCCAACCGTTACTGAGGGGGGGCAGTACCCAACCTAAACCCTCAATCCAAAACCCGAGGCCTCAAACATTGGATTCACCCAGGCCCTTAAGTCCTTCAACTTCGAGTAGACCAGAAATTTTGGATACCCCGACTCCCAAAAGCAAGACCCTATGACCGTCATATGACTCTTACAAGATCACCCATATAGGATCACCCTAAACCTTGATCCCTAAAACATGGTTAGGGATCACTCGCGCACGACTCATCAACAACATGAACCCCGCTTATCCTCATAGTATAATAACCTGTATAGCCAATGAAGGAGACCCTTAACATCAAGACCCTTCAACTTTCTGTCTCTGAGGTTCTCGAGACATTACACAAATAAGCCTAGTGTTCATTTTGCTTTCCTTGTTCTTGTCCATGTGATCCTCCATGATTGGGGTGCATAATACTCCGAAACAATGGTCCCGAAACCCTATATATCCTTTCATATGACTTTTAAAGGGGAACCCCAAGCTTTCTTTTGACTAAGAAAACTCCAGCCTTAAGCCCCAAACCCTAAATCCGAAACCCTGTACCCTAAACGCTGGGGTCCCTGACTGCCCAGTGTGCCACGCCAGATGTCCACGCAAACGCTCTGGGAACAGCACGGCATCCGGGTCGACCTGCGCGTAGAAATACGTGCAGATACGTGTTACATGCAGTACGGGGCGAGTTACATACAGCACGGGACAAGAAATGATCGTTTAAAGCATACATATCTAGATGTATGTATGGTACCCCCCCACAAGAACTCATCTAGCGCATGAAACATGGTGATTTCAGGGACCTGGCTTTGGGGGGTTCATGTGGAGGACTCGGGTTGAGGCTTGCTCATGCCGGTTTCGGAACTTTCGGATCTGAGTGTAGATATACATACATATATACATGTATACATATGCGCATACATATATATATATATCTATATATATATATGTATTTGTTTATGCATATTTATGGGCTACATGGGGCTCTGGGCATTAGGGTATCAATTATGGCACACAGGGATATATAGAGGGTTAAAAGTGCCTGGGGTTCAGGATCTATATATAGGCCTGAGTAAACTAGAGCAATGGAGAATATAACGGAAGAGAGGATGGAACCATGGAAGCTGCCTAGACGTTTGTAGGGATTGAATGTGAGGGTAGAGTTGATTAGAATGGGGCTCTTAGGAGATCTAGCTGTGATTGTATAAGGAGTATGCAGAATTTTTTAATTTTTCTGGCTTCTACGCGCGGAAACCAAGACTGGCTAACTGAGAATACCTCCACAGCCTCGACTGAGGCCATTTGGGGACCGTTTCTACAGACAACCACCAGCTGCGGTGAGTTGGGTGAGGTCTTTGCAGTTTGCCCTGCATACTGGTATGTGCAGGGTCACGTATAGAAAAACTCCGCCAGTGGATAGATACATCTATATATATATAAGTATATACGCACAGCTGATATACGGAAGACTCTGAGAGCATAGGATGTGTATGTATATACATATGTTCAAGCTGGAATGCCACAAGCCTTCTCAAAATCAGAATATTATGCAGAAACTACTTCCTACTGAATACAGTATGCCGACACCTACCACGTGGACGCGCCTTTGCGATGAAATCGTAGTGCCACCACTCATCGGAATCGAGCAAGGTCATCCAGGTCCTTTTAATGTTTCTTGGTACCAGGACCAGCAGCAGTAGCAATTTACAATGCCCAATGTTGCATTCCCTTCCCCCACATTATCTGAAGAGTCCCCTACCTCTAATGTTGCACATGTTCGACGGCAAGTATAAAGGGCTTCTTACGGGGAATGTCCAAAAATTTGGCGGATTGGAGATTTCCAAAACTTGGGGAGGGGAGTAGCGGCTGGCGAAATTAGTATAACCCCAAAGCCTGAAGTTGTGCGGTTAAACTATGTTAAACTCAAGGCCCAACCCATCAAGCCTGGGTTTTGGATGTAGGGTTCGGTATGACTCGGGTTTGGGGCATGGTAATCTGGAGCATGTAGGCTTCCGTGTCAAGCAGACGTTGGGGCCGGCAGGTACTGCAATGCTGGACAGGTGCAGCTTTAAGGTTTAGGCTTTCGGTTTCCACTATTTAGGGTAAGGTCAAGTGAGGGCAGTATAATCTGGCTAGTAATAGCAGCAGGAACAGCACACGCAGAAGCAAGATTCAGAGGACGGACCGTCTGCACAGTTCACTTCTTCTACTTGGGAAAATCCCTACCGATTCCCTTTATTCATTTGAAGACCCTATTTCCCCCCATCCTCGACTAAGTAAGCAGTTGCCAACTCAAAGCCTTCTTGTGAATAGTGGTCAGGGTTGAGAGCTTAGAGAGTATACTAGCGGCCCAGAAGTTAAGAACCGAGATGCGTGTGGGAGCCCCAAACCCTAAAGCCTTAAAATTACACCCCTAACCCTTGGATTTGGACCTTATGAAATATCAGGCACAATGAAGAAGCAAATGACGAATGGAACATGAATCGGAAAGCCAGTTTGTATGGGGACTTTCGAGGATTTCATGGTGATGTGGCGGCCCACATAATTTCAGTGCATGAGACATCAATATTGGTAAGTGTTCGGTTCTGTACATTACAAACACCTGCACGCCCGTCATCAAAATTTTGGAAGACTCACAAAGAAGGTCTGGCAAAACATGCGGGAACCCAGAGCTAGCAGACTGGAATCTCGCGCTGGGAATCTCCAAAGTATTGTAATCACCAACACTTGGGCTTCGGGTTCAGGGTTTAGCCTAAACCCTAAACCCTTTAGGGTACATAACGTGCTGCAAAACTTCCTGCTTCAACAATAAGCCTTAAGGGTCCAAGGAGACAGAGTCAGGTTGTTTGGTTAAAGTGTGGGGTTTAGGGCTCAGGGCTTAGGGCTTAGGGTTTGAGGATATCCTCCAACATAATGGAGAATCAAATTGAAAATTGGAAGAAGTGGAAACTGGCTTTCTAGGGGCTCATACGGAAGGGGGCTACAGGGATATACTTGGTTGGTCAGGGTCCCTGAGAAGGGGACACAGGGTTTAGGGCTTTAGCCTTGAGGGTTTAGGGGTTTCGGGCTTATGGTCTTTTGAATACAATTCTCTTACCCAGGGACGCAAATTTGGGCGAGCCCACACAAGCAGGGAACACGTGGCAGAATGTACGCCATACAGGCAGACCCCAAGCCTTTGGTTGCCGCCCCGCTTGGTTACAATGGGCGGAGACGTTTGCCCGAGGTTCATTGACCTGATTGGAATCTACTGTTCTTCTCCCTGAAGTCGAAGCCCAGCCTCATCATGACATGTGAATCCCAGGCACCTCAATCATTGGCTCTAGGCAAAGATCTCAAGCCCTGCCCAGATCCCAATCCTAGCCTTCTATGAGCCCTGGGAATCCTAAATTCGAAGCCAAAAGAATCCTGAGGCCTGCACGCGTTCAGTCCTATGCTTTAGGGTCTAGGGTTTGTTGCCATTAGCTCTTCTCCAAGAAGAACCAACTGCAATTTTGAGTGACAGTTGGCCCGACGCAGAGTGACGTATCGTTAAAGCTTTGCGGCAGTCTGAGGTCCACCAGGCAGGCACGCGCAAACCTGGGCCCAACCCACGTAGTCTTCACCACCAAATTGAAGAAGTCGCAGTCCGTGTCTCCAACACGGCAGGCAAGTCCGCATTGACTTTGCAGCTGTAGCAGTCCTGCTTCCAAACTGAAGCGGCCAGTGAAAGAGTCCATGGCCTGTATCCGTGGAGGCAGCCCTGCTGCTGTCAAGCTCGGGCCAGAAGGCTCTTTTCAAGGCTTCCTGAAAGCCTAAACCCTCAACCCTAAATCCTGAACCCTGAAGCCTTAACGCGGGGCCAGGGCCGTCAAAGAAAACAACGACAAACATTCAAATCCCTGAGCCCTAACCCCTATAACCATGGGGTCCATGTAATTAGGTTTTGTGAATATATGTATACACATATAGGATGTAGGGCTGTGGGTTTAGGGCTTGGAATTTAGGGGTTAGGATTTCGGGTTAAGGTTTAGACCCCAAACTCACTTTTCCATTTGGTTCCAGTATAACCCCTGTATAATCCCGGTGTCGCTTGCATTATCCAGTTGGTTCTCCATGCAATCTTTTACACAAATCCCAACCCCGAATCCCTAACGCTACCCTTCACCCTTAACCCCAAGAATTGAATCCTTCATCCCTACACTCTAAATCCTACCTGTACGTAACCTCAATTACCTGCAGTTTAGTAAGACTTACTACCCCCTAATTTGTAAGTAAAATCCATGAAACTGTAGGTAATTGGGGTTGCAGGTACCCCTACATTCTAAACCCCCTAAACTCTAAACCCTAAACCCCTAAACCCCTACACCCTGAGCCACCTCATGAACACTTGTGAGTTGGCAGCTGTGCGGTCCACCTTGGGGACGATTTCGGCTTGAAGGGTCCAAGGGTTTGGAGTGTAGGGTTTAGGATTTGGGGTTTAGGGTTTAGGATTTAAGGTTTAGGATTTAAGGTTCAGGGTTCAGGGTTAGGGTTCAGGGTTCAGGGTTTAGGGTTTAGGGTTTAAGGTTCAGGGTTCAGGGTTTAGGGTTGGTTGTTAGGGTCCAAGGGCTCGGAGTGTAGGGCCGAAGGTTGCGTGGGGTTACGGTTTGGGGCTTAGGGGTTCAAGTTACCCTAGGGTTCCAAATAGCCCAAGGTAGGTACTATTTATAGACATTGGGGCCCATTATCTATAGACATGGAGCCCCAGGGTTAGAGTTTGGAATTGAGGGTAAAGGGGTCTAGGTAGAGTTTAAGTTGTGCAGGGTTTGGGGTCCGGGGTTCTGAGTTTAGCTTCAGCCAAAGCTCCAAACTGCAGGTCAGGGGATGACCTGTATTCAGGGAGTTTTCCTTTGTACCCTTGGGTTTGGGTCCCTCAACTATGGAACATGGCCCTTAATAAGGGTATTTGGGACCCAACACCAAGGGTTACAAACATTCAGGGTACAAACTTAAAGTCTTTGATGTCCCACCAAACTAGCCGCCATAACATCGAGCTCTTTCTGTCTTGCTGGCTTGGTTGGCTCCGAAACACATAGGGATTACCAGTGGGGTTGCTAGAAACCCGCGAGCCGCAGAAATAAAACAAAGATTACAATGTTTTGGGGGGTGGATAAAAGGGTACCCCTGCAGGCTACTTGAAAGCTCCGAACGCTGAATTTTTTGAAGCCCAGAGGCATTCTGGAGAATATGGGGAATAATATGGGGATTACCTAGTGGTATAGGATGTTAAAAGCGCTGCATGAAGTATATGTATTTTTACACATATGTGGAAATGGGATCAGGGGCCGCTAAAAGGACGCCTCATTAGGAGTTCTATTCCTGGTCGCCCAAAACCACAACATAGACACTCACCAGTAACCATAAAGAACCCTACATGCGCTCGCCAAAAAATGAATCCTCAGGCTTGAAGGCTTTGACGGGGTGTGTAGGGTTCCTTGACACAATAGCTTTGCAGTTTGATACCGTTTCCTTTTCATGCGTACTTGATTGTCAGCTTGTCGTCGCATGTATGGCGAACTAGCTCAAGCAGTCCCTTAACTTAAGTGTTTCAAGCCTCACAGCGGTTTATTGCGGATCCTCTGAGCAAGGGGAAGCACTCGAGCGGCTTCAAGAAGAGTTGCAGGGAGTACTGGTAGTTGCTCAGGCTTTGACTTTAGAATGCTACAGCCCCATTTCAGGACTCCAACATGTCGGGAGGGGTCGCTTTTGAGGGGGGCCTTCATAGTAGGGGTTGTCTTCTATTTATGGTCAATAGGGGGACCCTGCTTCAGGAAACCCACTTCCTCCCCTAAGCCGTAGACTCTACACTGGGGCGGGGTTTGCGGGCCCTATACAAATCATCCCTAAACCCTGAACCCTAATCCCTAAACCCTCAACCTTTCATATGAGCTGTAGTCCAAACTTCTAGTACTCCCTTAATAAGCTCCATAGTAGTCCCCTATGCAATCCTTTATGTAACCCCCCTTTAAGGAGCTTAGACTATAGCTCAAATTACCCCAACATATACCCTATCATCCCTATATAACCCCAATGTTATAGTAGTTTCCATGTTCTTTTCCATTAGCCCTGTACAGTATAATCCCTAAACCCTAAACCCTGCAGCCGGGAGACGGAAACTCCGGAGGCCGTCGAGCCAATCTTGATTGTCCTGTCGCCGTGCTCATGGTTCTTGGAATCCCGCTTTTCACACATGGGTTTATAGGGTTTAGGGTTTAGGGTTTAGAATACACCCCAAAAGATGGCGAATCAAATGGAAAAGAAAATGGAAAATGAAATGGAAACTGTGGTTATATAGGGGTTCTATAGGGCTCCATGTCTATAAATAATGCCTACATTGGGCCCCAACGTCGATATATGATACCTACATTCGGCTATTTGGAGCCCTAGGGTTGGGGTTGCGAAGGTATGCTACGAAACACGTGCTACCTAGAGAAGTAATTGTAAGGAAAGTATGGGAATTGACATGGTTGTGATTGGGGCTCTCTTTTCCTGGATGAGAGCCAAACGTGCTTGCTGGATTGATGCATATGACTACAGTGAAAATTTCCCAATAAACTCAATGGACATGGCTTCCTGTGAGGGAATATAGTGGGGTTATACGAAACTACCAAAGGCGCCTCTATGTCCAACCATCATGGTCCCTTGGTAACCTAATATTGACTGTAGTGTGTATGCGGCAGTGGCAGTGGTCCAAAAGCTGTCGGGCGCAGGCGCTACAGCGCTAAGGCTGTCTGGTGCGACTCCAGCAAGCACGCGTTCTACCAACTTGTGAGTGGGCCAAATATACTAGAAGAATACGTTGTTCATGAAAAGGATACTAGATGAAGCTGTTCAAGCTGCTACAGTAGACCCGTACTCGCCTAATGTTCAGGCATGACTCTAATCCTGACACCCTGAATGGAGTATGCTCTTATATGTAATGTGATCAGGTTCATGATAGAAATCTGACCATTCCGGCTACCCTGAAAGCCTAAGCCGCATCCCTGAAACCTGACACACTGCTGCAGTCGGTCTTTATGCCATCGATGTCGACGTCCGCATCGCTGAACACGGCCGTCCTTAGCTAGCGCTGTGCGCCCAACGATGGCAATTGCCCTCGGGATCCAAATGGCCAAGAGTGGGTACTGTGTCTTATAGATACATCTTCCCACGGTGAGGTTTCTACTCTACGTCGATATTCATGTCATGCAGCATGAAGGGACTGACAGATACAAACAACAAAGTGCTTCTTTGCTATTGGCAGCTAGCAGAGTCACTCTTGGTTACACTAGAATACATATATAGTCCCCCTTAAGTGGATAGAATATAGGGCATATGGGGACCTTATTACATTATACCCAAAGCCACATTCTATCTACCTGAGGGGGACTATATATAGATATATGGAGACACACATGTGACTCGTGTAGAGCCTCCCAGACAGGGGACTCGGCTTTAAAAAACAGCGCATGGCACCCAGCACCCATGTTTGATTTTGCCGGGGAATGAAGATGCCCAAAACTCATTGAAGAGCATGGGACTTGGGATATAAAACTATATGAGGTTTCTATAACAGTAATAAGGCGAGATCGCTAGGAAGTACTCCGGTCCTTACATTGCCCAACGGACGTGGTAGACCATCCAGGAATCAATGTCCTATTTCTTTTCGCAAACTCAACTCAGCCAGCTGAATACGCTAAGACTCGAATGCAAGCCCTACAACCTTAAACCCCAAACCGTAAACCCTAAACCTTACCAAAAGCCTTTCATGAGATGGGACTGACTAAAGGGTCTGGGATGTGGGGTACAGTGTTTGTCGGATTACGTACAACGCTAACCCTGAAAACACATTAAAGCACAAAATGCCAGTACCCTCCTGCTACCCTCTAGTATGGTCGAAAACACGCCATGGCACATTATTAAGGGTACCTGGAGAGTTCTTAGACTCCAAACCTCTAAGCCCAAACCCTGAGGTCTACGTCCTAGACACTAGAGACCAAAACCTAAATCCTCTTCTGCAACCCCCTGGTACCTTTCACATATATAGATATGTCCCCTATACAGCCCACACCTGGAAGCCTGAACTTGAATGGTACTTCTGAGAGCTACGGATGTTCCTTTTTTCCCGTCAGATTGGGGAGCTCCGTGATGAAGAGCTTTGGGTCTGTGTAATGTTTAGGGGTTAGGGTTTAAGGGTTTAGAGGGTAGGGGTTGAGAGGTTTAGAGTCTGGGGGCTGGGAGGTTTAGGGTTTAGGTGGCACTAAGCCTTGGGAAATGTGCCATTACAGCACACTAAGGTCATGCGGGGCTTTCGAATCAACAGTACACTAAACTCGGAAGGTAAAGAAAGAACTGCCGCAGCGTTCCTTTTTAAGGTGGCCAGTACCCTAGAAAAGTCAAGTGGACGGTTAGGCCCCAGAGCCTCAAGCCCTCTATGGAACCACCAAACAAGGGTCTCCCGCCAATCAGAACTGTCGTGCCCTCACTGTATCACCAAATACCATAGCGATGCTACACTGCTGAGATACTAAACTAAAGCACGGGCTCTCAACCACAAGCCCTAAACCATCAACCAAAACTGGAACCAAGGGTTCCCTGGCTCCAACTGAATGACGCACATCTCCAAATACTACCCTTTGATTCCCCTTGTGGGTTCAGTACGAATCCGGCGCTGTCAAATGGGTTCCAAAACCTAAACCCAGCACCCTAAACTCAAACCTTAAACCTAAACGCTGAAACCTAAAAACAAACCCTAAACTAAGACTCCAAAACAAGACCTTCAACCATCCAACCCCAATCCCATAAACCCGAACCCGAAAAACCCGTAACTGCAGGCTCTCAGACTTCCCTTTAGCTCAGCGACCCGTCGCAAGCGAAGATCCCCATCCCGCCCTGACGCTGCATGTACATGGTGTCCTTGGCCACTGGGTTCAAGGTTTATAGTCCCCCTTAAGTAGATAGAAAATGGCTTTGGGTATAGTAGAATAAGATCCCGACATAGCCCATATTTCATCTACTTGAGGGGGACTATCAGGTTTGGGAGTAATGCACACGTAAGAGGGACTACTCCCAATATTTGTATGATGTCATGGTACTACATTGGGGGCATTTATCATTAAGTGGGTGGAGGGGTTGTGATCATGGGAGGGGATGAATTAACTCCTTCTGGTGCCCCTTAGCTAGTGCGTAGCCCCAGAACCAAAAACACCCGAATTTCTAAACTCTAAACCGAAGGCCCTTAACCCTAACCCTAAACCCAAAGCTCTAAACCCTGAACCCCAGAACCCGGACAGCGTCTGTGACCCTCCGCTCTGAACCCCAGAGTTATGCTGTATAACACACCCGCAGCATTCCATTGAAGCCTGAAACCTGACTCCCCTCAACTCTTCACCCCCAGCCTTAAATCCAAGCCGTAAGCGCACAGACATGCATATACACAAACACACCTGCGTATCTGTGTGGGTATATAACCATATAGATATTACTACAAATATAAATACACACCTATATACATATATTATATATGTAGATCTATCCCCATATAGCCCCATATAGCCCATAGAACCGAATTCCTCCTATACTATGGTACCTCTTATAGAGTAAGATAATATCCTCCTTTTGGGGTATAGTATTCTATATAAGGAATATCATCTTACTGGGTTCCTCTTTCAAGCGACTCTAAGCCCTGGTAGCTTACAGCCCCTGGATGCAGCCAGGCACCATCTCAGGCCCCACGCGGGCAACGGAAAAGCCTGAAGATTCCCGAGGCTGTGGTGGCTTCTGTTAGTATTTGGGCAACAAAACCCTATGATTTGGGTCCTTGGACCCTTGGGGTTATGTAGAGAGCTGGGCAAGCCATGTAGGGGTTGGGGTAGACTATCTAGGGATCAGGGTATACGGTATATTATATCGAGATTGGGGTCGATGGCCTTATATGCACACACTTTAGCAGGGCTCATACGGGTCATGTTGGAAGATGCGGTGAGTTGGGGTTTACACTCAAGGAATGGTAATGGATACGGAAACAAGTTAGCGTTTAGGGCTTAGGGCTTTACGTTTCGGAGTGCTTGCTGGTAAGGGATAGTGGCGAACAGAATGGAGAATGATATCGCTGGGTTGAAGGGTTCGTTTAGGTTGTTGAGGTGGGGGGCTTGGAGATTTGAGGTTGGGGTGTAGCGCTTGATCCCCAGGTAGAGTTTACAGCGGTGATGAGGACCAAGAGGCTCTAAGAGTAGAGTGCAGGTCTTCGGGCGGAGTTTCTGGGCAATTTGGACCCTCCATTGTGCCCTAAGCCCTTAACCTCTCCTACAAAAGACTCTGGCTGCACCGTCGCCCTGTGGCTTCTGACCACTCCTAGTTCGGATTTCAGAGCTTCTTGGGGTTTAGTTTTGATGCAATATAGAAATTTGAAACGATTTCAGACCGTGGCCCAGTTTTTGGGTTTCCGGTTTCGGGCTTAACAAGCTCTGCGTCATGAAGCTCAAGACTGGCACTGGCAAGCCTGCGCTGCTGCAACAAAAGCCAATTTGTTTGCCTTTGGGTTCAGCTTGAGGCTTCGGTACTTCAAAGAAGGACTGAACCCCACAAAAACCGCCAATGTCAAAGCCAAGGCGCAGTAGATGGAGGGCGATTTCTTTGCAGGCTTCGCTGGCACCGGGTAAGCCTGAAAGCACAATCGGCATCTACGCCGATTTAGAGTAGGAACCCTTATATCATAGATTCTTGAAATCATCCATCTACAGTTTAAAAAAGGGACACCTGACAATCTCCGGGCAATCTCGCTATATGCCGCGGGTTCCCTATGGCCCGCTCTTGTAGGACTAGAGTGTCCCCATTGAAGTGCTTATCATCGTAGACGTTTGGGCATGCAAATTTGCGATTACAAATTGGGGAGGGGTAAACCCTAAACCCTAAACCGTGTAACGGGTTCGGGGATGAAAAGGGCTTGAAGCCGGCGATGCCTTTTCCCCAGGGCTCCAAATAACCCAATCTAGGTACTATTTATAGACATTGGTACCCAATGTAGGCATTATTTATAGACATGGAGCCCCAGGGTTTAGGGTTCTATGATGTCAAGTTTGTACAGACACTATGACGTCCTTCTAGTGATTCTGGGCGCATATCGCCTTACGTTACGCTAAGGTCCCTAACGTTTGGCTTTCGGACCCATCAGGTGACACCTGGTGTGGTACAGATACACTCAACGCTAGCCTGTTGTTTTTTCCGGAAAATTCAAAGTTTAGGGCCTTAGGGTTTTAAGTTTGGGGTTTCAAGGTTTTTGGGTTCACGGTTCAATCCTATATTCCTTCCTTGGCTTTGATATTCATTAACAAAAACATGTTCAACAGTTACCCAACCGGAGCCCTGAACTCTGAACTCTTAGCCCCTACACCCTTTAGCCTCTAAAAGCTTAACGCCAGCAATAGTAGTAATCATAGAAGTAAAAACGATAGCAAGAATAACGGTAATACCTAACAGCAGAAGCAATACTGATAAGAATGGAAATAACAGCTCATTCCTGAACCATTCAACGTTTGGCGATCAAGCCAGAAGCAGCTTTGGAGGAAAGCAGAATATCATATTACATGGAGATTGCCAAATTAAGGGCCCCTCTGTGGGCACTCCGGATATTACCCAGGGCATCTAGATCTATGAGTAATGCCTACTCTGACTATTTGGATGCCCACGGCCTGGGTTTAGGGTTCAGGGTTGGTTTGGGGCCGTATGATAGGAAAGCACAACAAAATGACCACAAACTTGGCATCCTACCACAGAACTACCTGCTTGAAACCAGCCGTTCGACACGGGGGTCCCTTCGTGTTCAAGCCAACCCAACACAACTTACAGTTGTTGCGCAAAATCCTGTATCATCCTGAATACCTTATATCTGGTCTGGCATACCCCTAGACCTCCAAATAGCCCAATGTTGGCTTTATTTATAGACATGGAGCCCCAGGGTGGTAAGAATCCCAGTCAAAACAGAACCCCAACTCCAAAAAAACTACGTCCAGTGGAAGGGTGTAAAAAAAATCTAGTCTCTAAACCTTACACCCTAATCCCTAAACCCTAATACCTAGCCCTAAACCCTAATACCTAATTAAGCCCTAAACCCTAAACCCCCGACCGCGGATGAGGCGCCTCATCATCGTCGCAAGGGCGCTGGCACTGGCCCTGCCTTAGAATATGAGACAAAGCTAAGGTGCCTTCTTGCCGTCTGAGATTAATAGGCTTTAGCGCTTAGGGTTGAAGAGCTGGGAGTTTTAGGGCCTAGGATTACAAGTTACAACAAAGAGCCACAGAAGCAAGGTGTGCCTTGCAACCTAGCGTAGCTTGCAGCTCCAAGAGGTTAACATAGGGATAGTGGAAAAGAACATGGGAACTACTATTTAGTGTTTAGGGTTTCGCGTTTAGCGTATACGGCTTTGTATGGTTTTGTGCGATTCTCGCCTCTTCACTGTTCAGGGTCCAGCTAGGAGGCTAGGAGTCTAAGGTTCAAGGTTTAGGGTTTAGGATTTATTTGGGGTCTAAGGTTTAGAGTTTAGGCTTTACGGCTTAAAAGGGCGCGCCTATTCTTGATGGACAAAAGCCTGTATTACTCTACAGGCCTAAACCCCTAGGCAAACTAGTGGCACAGAATCCTTGATGCATGATTTTGTGTATCACCGCTTCTACTACTTTTCTGATACGATTACTCTTACTCTTACTGTTACTACCATCATTCCGAGTACCTTCTGTTCAGTTCCTAAGGCTTTTGCAAGGTTAGCCTTTCGGTTTATGTTGCTATAAGTTAAAGGTTGCTCACTGGACATCAAGGATGATGATTGATGTTACGTATCGTGCCACGTTGAAGATCCTAACTCCTAAGCCGACATCCTGGAGCCTACGCCCCACAACCCTGCAGCCCCACAACCGCAAAACCCTCAGCCAGAAACCCGAAACCGTCCATATCACTCTGAAACCCCCTATGAATCCCCTTTCAAGGCCCTAAACCCTTCACTAAACCCTAAACCCCCAAACCCTAAAACCCTAAATCCCCAAACCCTAAACCCTAAACCTTGAACCCCCAAACCCTGAACCCCCTGGTCTATGTTGAAGATCCAGGATACCCAGAGCTGGCCAAGAATTCTTGGATCTGCTTTCGGTTGGAGCCCCTGTGGGCTGAAAGGATCAGGGTTTTGGGTTTAGGGCTTTGGGTTTTAGGCTAAGGGTTTAGGGTGTAGGGTGTAGGGCTTAGGGTTTAGGGTTTAGGGCTTAGGGTTTAAGGATCAGGGGCTTGGGGATTACAGCTATAGGTTCTAGGGATTGAGGATGAAGCCCCAAAACATGGGATCTAGGGCTTGGAGTGTAGAGTTTAGGGTTGAAGGCTTCCAAACTACAGGCTTAGGGTTTAGGATTCGGGCTTCGAATTTAGTATCTAGGACTGAGGGTCTATTTAGAGTGCGGGGTGTAAGGCTAATAACCTAAGGCTTCTGGCTTAATTTTGGGGTTTCCGGTTGACGGTTGACAGTGTTTGGGGTCGTGTTTCTTACAAATGTGTATATATACAATTACATACATATAGAGAAATCTTTCTATGCAACAAACCCAAAGCCTGATATGCATTGTCTTAAAAGAACGGTAGGTTTTGTAGCTTACAGGCCGTCTTTCAGGTTGCAGGTTGAACTCTGCCTGCATATGCAGATAAATGTGTATCATACGGGACTGCAGCAACTACTACTTCTGTATTCCTTCAAGTATTGCCTTTACGTTCGAACCAAAGTAATTTCTCATTGCTATACGGGACGATGTGCCAAAATCGCAGCATGGCACAGCAGCAGTCTTTGAAAGTGGGTTCCCGCGTAGCCTGCTGGGTTTCCAAACATGAAGAATGCTTCTTTACAGGACCAATTATAATTCAATAGCAAGCGCTACCAAATGTTGTATAGCACAGGAACTCCCATAGGGCAGAACTGGAATTTTCATCATCCAGCTCCCCAGCCCAAGGTGAATCCATAGAATTTCAAAGCCCCTAAACCCCAAACCCTACACCCTAGCCTAAACCCTAAACACCAAACCCAACATCCTAAACCCTAAACCCCAAACCCAAACCCGAAACCCTAAACCCCAAACCCGAAGCCCTAAACCCTAAGCCCCAAACTCCAAACCCTAAGCCCCAAGCCCCAAACCCTAAACCCTAAGCCCCAAACCCTAAACCTTGTCCGCCATTGCCGCGGATACGACAGCGACCCCACAAAGCAATGCACAGGCATCCGAGGCACGCTTTGCATTTTCCCATGCTGCGCCTTGGGTGAACCCTGTTGCGGTACCACATTTTTTAAAGATGAAGGCGGTTGGGAATTCGTGACAGGCATCTGCTTCACCGTCAACTGCAAGTTTCGAAGTCCCGTTGCCGTCGTTGGCAGAGGTGCCCGAACGTATCGAGGCCCGGCACTTGAAGAGCCTTGTTATTTAGGATGTGAAGGATGTTACGTCTCAGCCATAGGACCCACAAGCTTGTAGTAGCGAAGGTTTATGTAAGCCCTTTTCCTGTGTTTCCACACTAATAAACTCCTAAGCCCGAAACCCTAATTTAGGCCTCTGCAATACCTGACCTTGTGTCACCAGTTTTAAGCCAAGCCAGGCCTGGCCGGCCTTCAGCACAAGCCCGAGGAAACTCTAGAGGGTCTATAGGTTATGGTGTACGGTACAGGGTGTGACCCTAAATCCTACCTAAGACGCATGGAGCCCTAAACCTCAACCAAAGCGTATAAGTCCTAAACGCCATGAAATCCCAAACCCTAAGTACCTTTCCCGGTACCCGAAAACCTCCGTTTCATGTTCCATGTTCTTTCCCATTTTATTCTCCATTAAAGGGGTGGTAATATCCCTATGTACCCCTTTAAGGGGACCTAGAGTTTCCCTTTCATTGCCCATTTTGTTTTCCATTTAATTCTCCATTATGGGGTGATTCCACCCAGACCCCACCGACCTCCAGGTGCCGTAGGGATAGGCTCCCGGGTTCTCGATCACACCGATCCACTTGTGCCACATAACCTGAAGTAAGGCCCAAGGGTCCGGGCATCTATGTAATCCGCTCGCCCTGCTACTAACCCCCCCCTCTCCGAATATCCAACATGTCCCGCGTGGCCTACTACAGTATATTGGGAATATTAGGCGGGCGGGGGGTGACAATAGTACGGGAGGGGATTAGCATGTACTACAGGGGCCTGAAGTAGTCATGGAGCCCTTCTAAGCCCCAGGTGGACACTTGCAGCAACCTGGACCCCTTGGGAAGGTGCTTTGTTTGGATTTGCTACGTGATTGTTGGACCTTTTAAGGAGCGCCCCTGGGGTTCCATGTCTATAAATAATGCCTAAGGCGACTGTAATGGGAACCCCAAACAGGGAACCCAAAGGATATAGTAGGAATGTAATAGGAATATACCTACCAGGGTCCTTATGCTCCTATTACATTCCTACTATATTCTTGGGGTTCCCTGATTGGGGTTCCCATTGAAATCCCTTTCATGCCTACTTTGGGCTCCAATGTCTATAAACAGTATCTACATTGGGCTATTTGGAGCCCTAGGGGAGGTACAGGAATATACTGATTTAGGGTTGGAGAGTTCAGAGCTTTTTTGAGCTTAGGGTTGCTTAGGACAGAGTCAGAGGGCTGGATTTGGGGCCCCAAATCCCTTCTGGGCTAGGTATGTACGCTATGTAAATACTATCCCCCTCTCGGAATGTAGCAAAAGACTTAGTCTTTTTGGGTTTCCTGTAAAACTAACCAAAACCAAACAAAAGACCAAGGAACTACCCCAGGGGAGTAAGGAGTACATAGAGTTTTGGGGTCCACTTTGTGGCCCTCACCAGCAGACATGAGCCATATCTTCTTGTATTGCGGGCTACCCTAAACCATAAACCTTAGGAGGACCCCCCACCCCGTAATAGTGGTATAATAGGAATATGAGAGGACCTAATATAATCCTTATTATCCCTTATAGCCACTATTACAGGGTGGGGGGTCCTCCTAACCATAAACCCTAAACCAGGAACGGGCCGGTCCTGTCTCCCTGCAGCTTCAACATTATGCTGAGCCTTCGTAGCAATAAACATAGCAAATTGCAGTTATGATGGTGATGATGAGAATAATAATGATAGCTATTATCCCTAAACCCCTAAACCCTAAACCCTAAACCGATAGCGACAATAACCCCAAACTCCCTTCACGTGCTGCTCAGAGCGCTGGGGATTGAAAGCAGCGGCCTACTGTGGATAGAGAAAGTCCTGCACTACCTAGGGTTTAGGGTTTAGGGTTTAGGGCTGGTATACCATGTACATTCGAAACTACATTTTTTTGGGAGGAGCCTAAGGGGTGCAAGATTTCCTCCATCCACCGTATGACAGGAGTTCAGCCGTGAGAACTCAAATATTGAGACCTTATAGAAGCCAAACCGACGCGCAATGATTTGATAATTGAGAAGAGAGAGGGTGTGTTCAGAAAGGCATGGCTCTTTAGCACACGAGGGTTTCCTACCCTTGAAGGGGTTTATAGGGGTTATATAGAGGTCATATGAGGGAAAGTGCCCAACCTAGAGATTCGATTGCCTTAGGTTATCCCCCCCCACCCCTTCCACGCGCAAATAGCGGATAGGAGTGGGGTAGGTATCTCTTTTGCTCACCATTATTGAGTGGGGGCGCTGTCCTTGACATCTGGCCATGATTACACCACGGCTTCCTACACCATGACTTCCTGCAGTAAACAAAGCCTAAACCCCGCCCCTCCAAATGACAGTACTTTTTTTTCGGATCACAAGAATACGTATATTCATATACACATACAACTAGATGGTGTGCATGTATATATGCATAGAGTACTCTACGTACTCCAAGCATGTATGTACCTATATGTATATGTACATGTATATGTATACGTATGTGTATATGTATACGTATATGTGTATGCATGTATGTATGTTTGTATGTATGTATGTATTGGGAGAGGAAAGAATTATAGTGGCCCTCTTACAGAGAATACTGCGATAAACTTGAGAGGCTCGCATGTAAGTTCACCTTGCGTACTGCCCCAACCCGTGCACAGTCTATGGCAGTATCAGAATGCCCTGAAAAAATAGTGTACTAGGTTTTAGAATAATAGGGTCATGCCGGATCGTTAGTATGAACAATGGCAAAGGCTTTGTGTTAAGTCACATCGTGCACATTATTTTCTAATGGGGGGCATGCTGTGTACACCTATGTTCTTTCCTTGGTCAGTTTCTGATCGAAGTACCGTCGACCTCAACCCTTTGATGGCTTGGGCATTGCTGAATGATGCCGAATATGACGGGCCCCTAAAGGTATGCCCCATAGAATATATGCCCTACCTACCCTCAAACTATCATTCAACCCCATGTAGCCCTCCCTTTGACGGCCACTACTCTACCAGGGACCCCTTTTTCGACTTCCATGTTAGTTGTGGGAATGTAAACACTACGCGCCGGGATGCTTAAACCCTAAGCCCTGCACCCTCAACATCGGAGCACTGCATTATCCCCTACAACTCCGAACTCTCCTTTCGCAGGCCTAATGCTACACCATGACCTCTAAGAACTGAAGCCCTAAACCCTAAACCCCAAACCCTTCGTTCCCGAAGCCAAGCCCACCTAGAGCACAGCCCAAACCTTACAAAACATGGCGAAGAAACAGTTCTAGCCATACTCTTGGCACTATGTAAACTTGAATGCGACGAAGTTATACATACTTTGCGGCTCATGTAAACCTTAAACCCCGAACCAGAAACGCTTAACCCTAAACCCTGTATCCTAAACCCTGAACCCTAAAACCTGAATCCTAAACCCTGAACCCTTAACCGTAAACCCTGAACACCTAGACCCCATGTAAACCCTAAACACCTAAACCCTAGACCCTACATCCTAAACCTTAGGGTCCGAGTACGTAATAATGACTATACACTTACCCAAAACCTGTATTATAAACACTATTATCCAAAACTCAAGTACCTAATTTTTGGGTACTTGGACCCTCTTGGACTAAACCTTAAACCGTCAAGTCACAGCATCGTAGCAAGGCTCCCCTGGCTGGGCGGTGTGGCAAGGAAAGCTGGTCGTCGTCGACACATTTGCATGCCTGAGGTGTTTAGGGGACATAGGGTTTTGGGCATGGTTTAGGATTTAGGGGTTTAGGGATTATAGGAATTCGGGTTTGGGGCTCTAGGGTTGGGGTTAGGTTTTAGGTTCCTAAGGTTAAGGATTTACGCATCATCGTGCATCGGGTTGTCGAGGGATTCGCATCAATCTTTTGTTTAGGGCTAAGAAATACATCCCCTCCATAGGGAGCTTATTAGGGAGCTTATGGATGCTTCGAAATTGGTGTCCTTGGTGGTCGAACCAGGTACGTAAGACTATGATCTTCTTACAGAATTCTAAGCTCAAAAAGAACCATGGGGTCTTTGCCTTGCGATGGGGCTTTGATACCGCCATTAAAACTACTACGCAATCAAGATCATTTCCTCCCATCCACGACCACCAGTGGCAAACCCCACACCCTTCCTTCATGGAGAGGTAGGGGGGGTCAGGGGCTACAGTCCTGGAATGAAGACGAGAAAAGGCCTGAAGCCCCGAACCCTACACCCTGAACCCTAGACCTCTAGAACTTAAGTCTTAACATCTAGAACAAGACCTTTAGAAGGGCATCTCCCCTTACAACATTCCCACCCTTACATTCCCCACCTTAAGCCCTAAACCGTAAACTCCACAAAGTGTTCCATGAAGTTCGCGGTACAGGGTCTAGGGACTCAGGTTATGGGAAAGCGGAGTTTGGCTCAAAGGATGGACCATTTAGCTGGATGTAGCCTCGCTTCGAAAAAAAATGGGTTTAGGGGTTTAGGGTTTAGGGTCTAGGGGTTTAGGGTCTAGGGGTTTAGGGTTTAGGGTTTGGGGTTTAGGCAGGCTTGAGGCTCCCTGCCATAATCCGTTACATAAAGCCCTAAACCCTAACCCTAATCACCATTTCGGCTGAAGTCGGGTGGGGCCATTACAGTTTGCCTATTTAGTCTATTCTACTCCCCTCCCGGTCAAAGTAAACCCCGTGCACGCCCAGAACATGTTCCTCGGTTCAGGGTTTAGGTTTTAGGGTTTACCTGTGACCCCATTCACTTACCGTTTTGAGGGTTATACCTACCAATTAAGGGGTAATGACTATTAAACTGCAGGAAATTGCGGGTACAGTTAGGGTTTAGGGCCACTATACACTATACAGCAAGATCACGCCTTAGGTAGGACTCAATGTGATGCCTTTCAAAGTGGCAATCCTCAAATGATAACGGGAATTTGGTAATGCCAACCCCTAAACTCAGGAAATATATGTTGGGGTTATATTGGGGTAGTGGAAAAGAAAATGGAAACCACTCTCATGGGCTATTGTATAGGGATTGCAGGGTATATAATGTATGCCCATGATTAATAAGCTTCCTGCAATCATCTGAGGGTTTTATGATGTCAGGATTTTCGAGCCCGGGCTTGCCGGGCCTTCTTTTTCGAGAGCACAATGAAATCAGAATGCTCAACTGCGAGGAACAGGCTTTCAATATTCAGAGTTGATTCAGAATTCAGCTTCGGGAGTTGGCATACACCACGTCCAAGTGCCCAGATAAGTAGGGTATAATATTGGGGTATTTAGGATTTAGGTTTTAGGGGGTTTAGGGTTTAAGGTATATTGAGATAATGGCAAAGAAAATGGAAACCACTATAGGCTTTAGTGTAACAATGAGTATAAGAAATCTGTTGGACCTTTCGGGTTCACCACAGGACTCCCTTCTAAGCTTTCTCCTGCGGACAGGGATCCAGTACTTGAGCAGTCCGTATTCACAATCTTAAGTTACAACCTCCCAAAGACTTCCCATGAATACTGGATACCTTAAAGATGTCTCTATCCCTGAGGGTTCAACTGATCAATCTGCACTGACTTCCTCAACTACAACAAGTATGATCCAAAGCCCAAACCCTAAACCCGAAACCTGTTCTGGCGAAAATTAGAAAACGAGGACTACAGCTTAAATTACAGTAAAGCCATATCGCATCTTTACTTAATCCAGCATTTGGGGTGAGGTCAGGTGAGGTCGTTTCAATCGACAAGGGGGAGTGGTAGGGAAATCCGCTACCACATATCCCAAGCCTGTATAACCCCTAGAAGATCCGCCAAACCCTAAACCTTCAACCCCAAGACCTAAATCCTAAAGCCTGAACCCTAAACCCCAAAACCTAAATCCATAAACCTTTCTGAAATAATATTATCTACTATTTGCTTCAGAACCACCTAAAAAATGAAAATATTCTTCCTATTCAGTGCAATATGAGGATGATTATTTCTTATTGTTTCAGTGTTCTTAGGCAAGTATTCGTTATTATCCCTCTTATCCCTAAGCCCTAAACCCTAAAACCTAAACCCTGCCTCCTGAACCCCACATCCTTTGGGGTTCAGGTAGGACGTTTCCCACTTGTTAGAGGCGAGAGACGCAGCCGAGTGGTTCGAAGACCCCAACTTGACCTTACTTGCTGGGGGCTAGTAGGGAATCAGAGAATATCATCCCTACATATATATAATATTTGTATATACCCTCTATAATATAATCACTTACTCCCTACGAACCGCCAGTAATCTCAAGAAGGCAACGACACAGCTTGATGCAGGGTAAAGAGTTCAGGGTTTGGAGTGCACCCCAACTTGAACCCCAAAATTCACTGACGACTGCATGCCTGTTGTCGGGGAGCCTGAAAACATAATCTAAAATTCAGAATAAGGCCTTACTGCAGATGAGCTAGTAGGGCACCGTCAGCGATCTGAGAGATCTGAGCAAGGACTAACCCATAAACCTAAACCCCTAAACCCTAAACCCTGGTCTAGGGTGCAGATATTCCTACCTTCGAAGTCAACCCTAAGCTTCTATGCGGTGATTTCTTCTTATCTCAGTTGAAACTCCCCAATAGAGACGGTTTGGGGTTTAGGGGTTATTTAGGGGTTTAGGGTTTAGGGTCTCAATTGAAACTCCCAATATAAGGGATTACAATAGCACCCCCCCTCCCCCAAAGGTACACCCCCCCAGATTTAAAACCCTATTAGGCGTTATTAAGCCCTATATAGTCCTTATTAGCTCCTTAAACCCTGGGGGGGGTACCTTTGGTGGGGGTACTATAGTAATCCCTTACAATAGAGACAGCCACAACCTTATCAAAACCCCCATAAAAACCCCTCAGGTCCCTAAACCAACTTTTCTTTGGGCAAAACCACATGACGCATTGCCTTGAAAGCCTGGGTTTAGGGTTTAGGGTTATATAGGGGTTAATATAGGGAGAGTGGAAAGGAACATGGAAACTATTATAGTGAGGTTATGTAGGGTTTAGGGGCATCACGACAGCTATTCCCGTTCTAGCAATCCTTTTGCCCAAAAGTTTGGGGTTTGAGGATCAAGGTTACTTGGAGGTTCATGGGGTTTAGTAATTACTTATGGCAGGGATTTCAAGGCGACTTACAACTGGGGCAACCCCTTTAAGGCCATGTAGGGGATTGTAACTAGGACAAATAGCTCAGTTATAAGTAGTCACTAAGTCTGATGAACCTCCAGGCAACCCTAAACTTGAAACGGTTTGGGGCTTGGGGATTGTAGCAACCTACGGATTTATCGGGAGATTCTTGTGAACCGTTCTGCAAGTTCGAAGGTTTTCCGTGTAAAATGGTTTACGGTTTAAGGTATGCTTTGCCCTCAAGTAGGGAAGGTATGAAGGCCCGCATTTAGTCGCCATATTGGCCCTTGTGCTCACCTTCTTCCGTATCATAGTATTGTAGCTCATACTTACTTAAGCAGCTGATGCCTACAAGGACTTGGACTGAGCCCTAGCCAGCTGCACATGCATGATGCGGGCTGCACGACTCGAACCAGGCCGCCCCTGGTTCCCGCGCTTACGCAGCGGCAATGTCCAAGCATCCAGCAGCCTGCACTCCAATAAGCCCAAAGCAATACCAAATGGTTGTGGCGAACTCCAGGCTCCCTGGGGAACACATAGGGGCGCAAATGTCCCCGCTGTCGCCACCCTTCACCCAAATCGCAGGCAGATTGCGCCGATGTATCAAGCAGCACATCAATGTCAGCCACAAACTTCATGATCATGACGCGAAATAAGGCGTGCAAAATCCTGTTAGTTGAAGAGTTATCGGAACCTCCACTCACGTGGCACGGCCTCTCGAGGATTTGCGGTCCGGATTTGGAGTTTGCGCCGCCAGGCTTAGGGCTCCAGGCTGGTATTTACCCTGGGGCTCCATGTCTATAATTGGGTTAAGGGTTAGGGTTCAGGGTTTAGGGGTTTAGGTTTGAGGGGTTTAGGGTTTAGAATACCCCCCCCAAAGATGGAGAATCAAATGGAAAAGAAAATCGAACCCAGATCCCTAAACCGTAATCCCAATCCCTAAGTAAACCCTAAACCCTCATCCGTAAACCTTGTTGTAAAACAGAAGCAGCACGCTGCCGCCAGGGCTCCTCTTTCTTGACCCCTTGCAGATCAGTCTTGTGCTCCTGGTAAGGTATAGAAACTGCCGAATTAAGCATTTCATAGGTTTACACAGGACTTATACAGGTTCAGTGGGGTTTAGATATGACCCCAATAGATGATGTTCAAATGTAACAGACCGTAAAAAATGGTAGTTGGCTTATATCGTGGTTTATAGGTACTGGTCTTGTGCTCCTGATGAGAGCTGGATCATCTAATTGGTTTTAGGGTGATTAGGTTGTAGGGTGTAGTTTTTGGGGTTCAGCGTGTAGGGCTACGGGCTTTGGGCTTAGGATTTAGGCTTCTGGGTTTAGGGTCTGCAGTCCTCCTGGGAGTTTGACGTCCAACAACGATAGCCCTTCTCACAGGAACTCCATATAACGGGACGCCGGGCCTAGAAATCTTCACGCATTCACGTTCCCAAAAAAGCGGAGAGCCGCGGATTCTGGGGTCTCTCTTGGGAATTGTACTAGGTTTGATTAAGGTTCATCGTCATTACCCCTTTAAGATGGAAAACACCCTGGAACATGACAGGGAAACCTGTAGGAATTACATGCTAAACCCTAAACCTTGGGTACTGCCCCCCCGCGGTAACAGTCTCTATTAGGGGTCCTATTAAGGGCTATATATACCCATATTCTAAATATTATCCAACTGTTACTGAAGGGGGCAGTACCCAACCTAAACCCTAAACCACCATAGAGTGCTAACTCCTGCACCTCTAGCCCTCCCGCTTCTTCTGTACGGGTCCATAAGCCGTAGGATCTCCCATACATGTTTAGACATATGGGGGGCTTCCCAAAATTCGGGGTACCTTTCAAAGGGGATATAGGGGATATGTAGGGTTTTATAGGGATATATGGGGTTTAGGGCTTCCCAAAATTAGGGGTAGCTTTTCTTGGGGTCCCTATAATAATGACCATAGTATTTTGGGGTCTATATTGGGGTCCCCTTATTTTGGGAAACTACCATATTATAATTACCTAAACCCCAAAAGTATGTAAAATAATAGCCCTAAACACCTAAAAACAGCCAAAAAGGCTATAATTCTACATACTTTAGGGGTCCAGGTATATATATAGAGAGAGAGAGAGAGAGAGAGCGATCTAAGAATGTAGGGTGCCCAAGCTTTACTACACGGAGCTTTCCGCATGCTTCTGTGCCCGCATTCTGAATGCCACACCATTATGAAATCTCAACACCTACATACGTTTATATATATATATATGATCTCCCTACTTAACACGTGTCTACCTTTCAGCACTTTCCATTATGCCCCTACATTCCCAAGCCCAAAAAACACTTTGCACGGAAGCTCAATACTTCTGCCCTTAGGCTCCTTGTGCGCGTGGTCGCTTGCATGCTTGGCGGCCTTTTCTTTGGTTTCTCTCTCTTCCCCAATAACCAGGGCTAGAAAGTTTACACTTTATTCTAGAGACCCAAAAAAGTTTAAAGTTCTTCTATTGGCTAAGTAAGTTCTTGTTCCAGACCTACTTATACAGATTACGGCATTCAAGGATGTAGCTGCGAACCCCTGACAAGTGTACCCTAAACTCCAGGCTTTAGCCCTAAACCCTAAACCCTTAAGGTTCAGGACTTAGGGTTTACGGCTTAAGGTTTCAAATCTAACCCAAAACAAAATCGATGGATCTAGGCTTCCCAAATTTTCATGAAGACCGTGTAACTATCATTTCACTCTGACAGAGGCCGTAAAAGTGTGGAGCTCTCAAGGTCCCTCGATTACAGGCCCTCAAACCCTCAACTTGCACCCTTGAACCCTAAACCCTGAATGCTTAAACCCTAAAATCTAAACTCAGAGACAAAAAGCCGGCGACCCTGCTGGAGCCTGAACCCCCCAAACTAACATAGAACTGCACTAAAAAAAGAAACTCCAGGTTTCCAAACTCTTTGAGACTGAAGGGTTTAGGGCTAATTGAGGGTTTAGGTTTAAGTGCTTCAGGTCTATAAACCTCATCCTGGAACCCTGCCCCCCTCAACCCTGACCCACAGCTGGATCCTGAGTCGAGGAACCCTAAACTCACAATTCTACCTGCAGCTGCATCTACACCTAAAGGTTTTCGCCCCCAAACGGCTAGGCAGAGACCGCTGAAGTCTAGGTGAGCTCAGTCATCGGCAACAACCCCTAAAGTCTTTAGGGTTTAGGGGTTTAGGGTTAAGGGTTTAGGGGATTATGATTTAAGGGCTAAGGTTGCACCTTAAACCCTTGAACTCCAAACCCTAGACTCTGCACGCACCGCAAATCTGCGACCCTGAGCCCTGAATCCTTCTCCCAGAAACCTAAGCCTTCGGCAATTATCCCCACATGAGCCGTTGTCTAAACTCCTAGTATCCCCCTTAGTAACCCCTATAGTAGTCCCCTATAAGGAGTTTAGACTATAGCTCACATATTCCCACAAGCACTTCTCCTCGTAAGCCCTTTTTTTGAGGTTGACCTACGACCCCTGCAACATCATATCTTATACCCACTTATTCCGTTCCAAGGCATACATCCCCGCTAAAGGGCATATATCCCGATACCCCCTTTAAGGGATATCTAATTAGCTAAACCAAGGCCCAAACCCTACAACACCACACTCTGAACCCTATACTGCAAACCAAAGGTCCCTAAACCCTAAACCCTAAACCCTGATTCCTAAACCCGAAACCCTAAGCCCTAAACCCTAAATCCTAAACCCTAAATCCTAAACCCTAAACCCCCATCCGAGCCTCGCTATCCAGCTGAACCGTGCTGCTGGCTGAATTCGTAGACCAAGCCATCACCTGCGCTTATAATGGACAAGAAAAAGGAAACCCTTACAGTACAGGGTATAGGGTTGAGGGTTTAGGGGTTTAGGCTTTAGGTGTCTTAGGTTTTAGGACTTAGGGGTTTAGGGTTTAGGGGTTTAGGGTTTAGGATTTTAGGGCTTAGGGTTTAGGATTTAGGGTTGGGGTTATATTGGGATAATGGAAAACAAAATGTAAACTACAGGGATTATAGGGGTTATATACGGGCCTAAATTAGGGCTATATCAGGGTTATATTGGGGCTATATAGGGATTATCGGTTTGTATTGGGGTTTGGGTTTTAAGGCTTCTGCTGTCAGGGTTGGGGTTTAAGGTTTATAGGGTGTAAGCTTTGGGGTTTAAGGTTTGAGGCTTAACACGGTTTTAAGGTTTAGGGTAGGGTTTCATGATGAGGTTTTCAGGTCTATTGTTCTGAGGTCGGACCCTGGTAAGGTATGCTGCGATCCCTATATCTTCCTCATCTACCCGATTACAGGGCGGGGGCTCAACCATTCCTAAACCCTAAACCCTACACCGCGGACTAGGTTAGAATGAATTAGGACTTGGAAGGATTCCCTCTGAATCAAATTTTGGACTGAGGGCACTTTGAAGCTACATACATAGGTAGGCACCTGACGCAGCACTGGTGCTACCTACACTCGTGATTATAAGAGGCCAGAGGATATTATCTGGTTATAACTTGCATTTTCCCCACATCATTTACATCGGGGTCATGGGTGTGCTACAAGTCTAGACCCCAAACCTAAATCCCAAGAACTTTGGGGTAAGGATTGCCGTTTAGGACTAACAGCTTAGGATCACTCAGGTCGCTGTGCAACAACGTTGTCACGCAGCTTTGCCATAGGAAAATCTGAGGTTTAGGATCCATAGTCTTGGGGGGTTATGTCGCTGGACCTTTAGGGTTTGGGGTTTAGGGTACATACTAAACTAAACCCCATATGTAGATATATGGTAGTTTCCCTACATAAGGGAACCCCAATATAGACCCCAAAATACTACAGTCCTTTTTATAAGGAACTCCAAAAGGTACCCCTAATTTTGGGAAACTCCCATATGTAGGGTCGACCTCTTCAATCTGCTGTTCGGAATGACGGCTGCAATTTCTTGTTTTCCGCTGTCTCCTAGCCTCCCCGGACACCTCAGAGGAGAAACCAACGGACTTAATGCAGGGGCCTACAGCCCTTGGGCTCCAAATAGCCCAATGTAGGTACTATTTATAGACACTGGGGCCCAATGTAGGCATTCTTGATAGACATGGAGCCTCAAAAGAACCCATATATACCCTCGGTTTCCATTTCATTTTCCATTTTCTTTTCCATTTGATTTTCCATTATAGTAGGTACCCCTAATTTTGGGAAACCCTATTTGGGGTTAGCTAAACCCTAAACCCTAAACCCTAAACCCTAAATTG
>CAJNIZ010028036.1:53783-73712 GCA_905231905.1 Symbiodinium pilosum
CTGGGAAGTAGGTGAGATAGTACCTGGCATCCCGGAGGGCCTATATGGTAGTTTCCCTAAATTACTGTTCCCAAAATGGGGGAAATTTATATAGGGCCCCGTATTATAATGGGAACCCAAATATAGGACCCTGTATTATAGGGAATTTAGACCAATACCCATATATGTATATTCCTTGGCTCATCAGTGAAATCTGCCTTTACCGGGTGCCGGCAGGAAGTCATCACTGCGGGTGAGTCCTTCTGTGGCAGGAACAAAGCTCTCAGATAAAGGCTTCGGGTTCAGGTTTTGAGGTTAAAATTAAGGTTTAGGGTTTTACGGGTTTAGGGTTTGGGGTTTAGGGTTTAAGGTTTTAGGGTTTAGGTTTTAGGCTTTTAGGGTTTGGGGTTCAGGGGGTATATCTTGGGATAACGGAAAATAAAATGGAAACTACAGGGGGTAGAGGGGTTATATAGGGTCCAAAATTAGTGACCAATATTGTTTTGAAGTCTAGCTGAGGTACCCTATACCATGGAGTCAAGGAGCAATTATTTTGGCTTCTACATTACATGCGGTTGTTCGGTGGATAGAGAAAGGCTTACACCACTTAAGATCCCCAATAATTCTGCCGTATTTCCTAGGGTCCTAGCGAACAGGGCATATATGGAGTGGGAAAATATCCACGTGGGAAATTCGATTCAGAGTTTATGCACGGGAGTTTAAGGCTTATGGGTTTTACCCTAAACCCTAAAACCCTAAAACCCTAAAACCCTAAACCCATTCATGTAGGTTTCGGGATTGGTACGTGGTTCGCGGTTGAACCCAAGTAAGACCATGCTTCATGTGAGGTCATATGGCATACTACATCCAAGATGATCCAAGAGGAGATTAGATAATCCTCCTTTGTGACGAAGGGTGGGTGGTTGTTTAGTTTTGCTGTGTGTGTACACGGTTTTCGGGCTTCAGGTTTAGGGTTGCAAAGATAGAGGCTCCAGGGCTTGAAGATTAGGATTTGGGATTTATGTTTCAGTCGATGTTAGGATTTAGGCCAGCCTAAACCCTCAAACATCAGTCCTCTTCCTGATGTCTGCAAGAGTTTCTCAGGAATCCTACACTCAGCCGTAGACACCGTAAACTTTGCTGTAGGCCTATCAAAACCGCAGCTACAATCACGATAAGGATGATAGCCTTGCTCCCAACGCAGGGAGAAACACTTCTGTCCCACATGCCTCCAAATATATCCCACACCACACACCTCCACTCCAACCTCCAAAACCTTGGACACTAAACCTTACACCCTGACACCTCAGGCCGGGTAGCCGGCTTGGGGAGCGTAGAACACCAGCAAAAACACTCACAAAGTGCAGGAAGGGAATGGAGGAATGGATCTCCACCCTGAACCCTAAAATCCAAACCGCGAAGAATCTATCGATTCCAATTTTTTCCATCCCCTCAATCCCCGCACCCCAAAACCTGAAGCGTAAAGCTCGGAATAACTAGGAAAGTGCATAGCGCACGGCCAACAGACAAAACACAGCCCACCGAAAGAAAATCGGTCAAAAACTCGAAGAAAGACACGGAAAACCCCTAAACATTAAGCCGTAAACCTCAACACAACCTTCTAGGACCCTAAACCCTAAACAGTCCTCTGCGACTTCACCGGCCTCCCCAACTTCTCCAAACTCACGGGCTTGAACGGCCTCAGAAAAGGTTCGGGGTTTAGGGTCTAGGGTTTACAGTTGAGGGTTTATAGGGCTTGGAGTGTGTAACCGCGTGCACGCGGTGTGTGCGCCTTTTCTTCAAGGGTAGGGGGCGCATCGCATGCTAGCGTAGCTCTATCATCCCGCCCCAACCATCCAAACTATTCTCCATTAGAGTTAGCGAGAGCAGGAGGCCTGTCCAGGCGTGGGTCGCTCGCGGCCTGGCGCCGCACGCTCCGTGCACGCGGTGGCGATCACACCGAATTTATAGCTCCGCGCAGAAACATGGGTAGCGTGCTGCCGCACGCCGCCGAAATCCAAGCTCGACTTTGCAGGGAGGCGTGGGTAGCGTGCTGCCACACGTCGCCGAACTTAATGAGACCTCGTAGCCCGCAGGGTGGTAGGGGTAATGTGTCGCCTCGCACTGACGAAAGCGGCAAAGCCCCTGAAAGCCCCGAGAAGCTGGGAGGCCTTAGAAGCCCTTACCTTGAAACGCCCGGTAAGCCAGGAAGGCCCCTGAAAAGGTCTTGAGGAGGCTCGTGGCAGGTAAAAACCTAATTGCATGGCCGTTGCTAACAGGTAGTGTCTAGGGTTTGGGTGTGGAAAAGTGTTGGCGTCTAAGGTCGCGGCATGGGGATCAAGGGTTTTTCGGGCTTGAGGACAATCCTTCTCCAAAGAATCGAAGATACCACCGCAACTCCCAAAATACCTCTCGTTACACAGCCCAAAATCCAGTAAAACCAAAACCCAAAACCTGCAAGAACGCTAAACCTTAAAGCCTACGGTTTGTTAAGACTCTCGGCGGGAAGATCCGTAAGTTTCCCGCGAACATTCCCCGCACTTTTGCATTTTAGATCTTCAGGCTCATAGTGGGTTAAGGCTTTCAGAGCTTTGAGGGTCGAGCTGTGAGAGGTTCAAATTACGGATTTAGAGTTTGTCGGTTCAGGCTGTGGAGCCCGTTTAGTGGCTTAGAGCTCAAAGTTGAACATCAAAATTCGTTGCAGCCCCCGGCAATACCATGCAAATTTGTTGGGAAGACACTTCGTCACCACGAACCCCCGGCTTCTTGCAAAGCCCGCACTAACTTGTAAGCCTGGGCAAGCCTACTTTTCTGGTCTAGGGTTTAGGATTTAGGGGTTTAGGGTTTAGGGGTTTAGGGGTTTAGGGGTTCACTTCTGCCAATCCTCAGCCCTACAGTTGACCCTTAGCCCTGCAGCTCTAAAGGTTTAAATTAAACCCTACAACCTCAAGCCAAGAAACATCCTTAGGGAGGTTTCCATATAATGCAGGGTCCCAATCTACCATAGTTCTTACCCTAAACCCTCATTTTGCTATAGGTACTCCAAAATGGGGACCGTCACTTTTCAAAACACCCCTAGATCCATTCGAGCAACCATGGCGGCGCGGTCGTAGCGCATGAGCAGGGTCTCGTCATCTGAGCAATTGAGAGAACATTTGGGGGGCTTCCAGGTTAGGGCTTAGGGTTTAGGAGTTTAGGTCCTATTATAGCAAGGGCTGCAACATCCATGTAGGGCCCTTTGATTTTGGGAAGAGCAATTAAGGGCCAGGACATTTCAAGGATTAGGGCTGATTTTGTGGCATCTAAATCCTCAATCCTGAGCCCTGAACCCTATAGGGTCTATGGACCCTTAGACCCTAAACTCCATAAGATTTGATTTTAAAGCTCAGGGTGGAGCTCACAGAATTGGCGACCTGTACTTTGGCAGCACCTGTTTAAGTCTGGGGGTAGTTGAGATACACGCAAAATAGCCACTAGCTGGATTCAGTGATTGCATGCCCTGACTTGTCTTGACAACCATGCGAGCAGCCGCGCTGATGAAGACAGAATCTGCGAAACTGAAACTTTGCTGAAAGCTCGCTCAGCAAGGAATCGCCTGAACAAACAGAACTGTGTTTTTTACAGCCCATGAAAGTTGTCTAGGGTTTAGGGCTAGTATCTAAGGATCCGCCCCCACCCCCCACACTAAAGTTCTCCCCGCGGCGTACCCTAAAACCAAAGCACGCAACAGAATGCTGAAATACCGTGGATGAAGGAAACCTGGAACCACTCTGCATGTCCTTTACCCTAGAAATCGCAGTATCACATGGTTCCTTAGTGGTGAGAGGATTCCTCTCTCCACCTCTAGGCCCTAATGGCAAGGACCCTTAGAGAAGACACCCCGACATAATTGTTGATGCGCACTGGCTCCTGTCCTGCATGGGGGTTCCCACTATATGAAAGCAAAAACGAATCCACGCAACTGCTTCCCAAGAATGAGATGGATGGGGATCTACATGAGAAGAAAGCGTGTCTGCTCGTTCATCAAATTTTCGATGATACAGCGATGCTGCCTCAACATTGGGTTCAAAAATAATCTAAACAAATCTCAAACACTACTTTCACCTGCGTTTCTGTCCGTCATCAAACGCTTTACATGCCATTGGCAAAGACGGTTCCCAAGTTGTCTATGTATGTGTATATCATGTACTGAAGCTCCAAAGTACCTATATATTGGAATTGCATCGGGCCCTAAGTATACCACATAAGGCAGGGCTTGAATTTTGGTCCCGCAAATTAGACACAAAACGCATGCACTCAGACATTACTGAGAAACCCAGAATACTCTCACCAAAATCCGTGATATACAAGGTATCCGGACCGCTTGCGTGTCATGTGCTCTCCATGGCTTCAAGGCCCTGCCGCCATCGACGTTTGAGAACCAAACCATGTATAGATTTCAGGGACGTTGAGAAAAAAAAACATGTATAGAGTTCAAGGAAAGTATCCCGAGAATGGAGAAACGAGTCGAAGGGAGTATGGGCAATGGAATGGAAATTTGAGACATATTCGGATTTGCATCGGCTGATAGCGAGGTTTGGTAACCGAAACCTCTAGCGACGGACAACTATGGTAGGGACGAGGGCAAACCCCCTGGCCCTTAACAAAGCCACTAAGCTCTACACTCTACACTCCACAGGCCCTGAAACCTTTACCCCTGAAATGGCCTGCAGCATGCTCCGTTGCCAGAGTTCGCATGGCTCAGAAATTACCGCGGCGGGGGAATGTCTTTGCGCCGTGGGAATGAGCCGAAGGACACTGCGGATGAAAACAACCCCTTGGAGGCCCTGGAAGGCATCCTAACCCTAAACCCTTAACCCCTAAACCCCTTAAGTCTAAACTCCTTAGCCCTAAACCCCTTAACCCTAACTCCTTAACCCTAAACCCTAAACCCAATATCCCTTGATTGCGGATTTTGGGCTTTCTGGGATCTAGTGTGGTTCAGGCTTCATGCAGGGCTGAGGCTCTAAGCCCACCTACCGTCGACCCTGAAATCCCGCTAAACGCTTAGCCTAGAGGGCTTAGGAGGTCTAAGGTTTCCTGCAACAGAGTTTCTATGAAACATCATGCCTGCCATCTGCAGGCAAGGCTCCTGAAATGAATTCTCCAACTGTTTTTTTCTGCAGAGGCCTGAATAATTACCAAGGCGATTTCCTATCAAATAACCAGAAAAAGAAATAATTACCCCAAAAAGCCTAAACCCCAAACCATGCAGGTTTAGAGCACTACGGTCTACTAGTTAGTAAAGAAGCCCGTGTACTAGCACCTGAACGGAATCATCGCATGAGGTTGGGCTCTTTAGGGCCTTCTCAAAGAGAATATGGCTTTGGTGATATCTAGCACTATGGTTATAGGTTCGGGAGGGGGGCATATACACAAAATCTAGATGAGGATGATGAAGGAACAGTGTTGGTAATGGACGTCCTTTTGATTTGTTTTTATGACAGCAAATAGCTGGAAGTAGGTAGCCCAAGCCATAATATAATTAACCCCAAAAGCATGCGGAGTATTAATCTCAGACTTTACGGCCAAAAGTTCATAAGTAGCTATCAGTTGTAGACGTTGTAGACGTGGTGCCGTGGGCTGAAGAAAAAAACGCAACTTAACCCTTTGATACGCAGCCAGCTGGCTCTACTGAAACAATTCCCAAACCTGGAATGAGGCCAAGTAGGGACTGCTATCTACATAAACCAGCTTCGGTGAGGTTGGGTCAGATCATCACCATTTGCCCAGGTCTAGATTCTAGATATGAATTTCAGGGCTGACCCGAAGGGAGTGTAAGAATTGATACGAGATTGTGGGAAACCCAACCAACCCTTAAATCACTGATCCTATCAGAACTCATGATAGTCATAGGGCCATAGGACCCAGGGATGGTGGCTACCGCCAAGGGGCCGACCCAAGGTAAGCATCATAACTTTCACACTTTCACTCAAAGTTTACATGCTGTGCGTGCGATCCTGAAAATGCGTTGCCCTAGAGAAACCCTAGCAGAAGGCCCCATAGTTTAGTTGAAACCTCCAAATATTCTCCACCTTTCAAGAACTTCCCCATGTTGGCCTGGGTTGGGCGAGAGCATTCCCATGCACAACTCGAGCTATCCCTGGATAATGACAGTTACAGGAGGATCGTGATTAGGTGAGTTCCCTAGAGGAAGCCCCTTCCTGGCATCAATAATGTTTCATAGGTTGAAAGTCAACTCCAACCCATTGACCTACGCTATTGAAGTGCCATGACACTGGAGGCCACACACGCCCAGAGAGTTCAGAGAAATGTAGTTGCACAGCACATTCCGCAATCGACAGGCAGGAAAGGTATGCTTTCAGTCCAACCATGAAGATCGGGATTGTTTTTGGGTCAAACTGGGTTGCCTACACCTCAAAGAGAGAACCCCAAACGTATTCTTGTAAACCTCTGAACCCGTTTGAGGCCACACTCAAGCACCCGAACAGTGGTTAACTCAACCCCAACAGCGTGAACCAGCTACACCTTAAAAACCACAATCCCTTGACCTGAATGAGCTCTACACCCATATAACTGGGTTGGCCCCTAAAACCCTCTGAATAATATTAGTATATAGGGCCCCTTATTAAAGCCAGTAGGGAAAATGTTAAATATCCCAGGGGCCTACCCAGACAGGAACCATCCTCCCTTCCTCTACATTCTGTTCTCCTCCTCTCCCAGCCTCCTGCACTCGCTGCAGCAGAGCCTCCTACCGTTCAGTGCAATATACTTGTAGGCTGAGGTTAGGGCTTTAATGGGGGTGTAGGGTTCTGTGCCAGGGCGCCTCCATCAACAATATGCTGTAACCTGTTCCTAGAAGTAAAGATCAGGGCTTAGAGCGTGTAGGATGTAAGTCTTCCGGGGAGTTTGGAAACTCAAGGTTTAGGGGTGCACGCTCTAGAGTTTAGGGTGTAGGGTTTAGGGGCTAGATTTTCACGGATCTGGGATTAGGGGATCAGGGCTTAGGGACTGGAGATTAAAGATCCTAGGGTCGACGCAGTAGGGGTTGCATGTTGTCTAGGGCTTGGGGACTCCATGTCAGGGTGGAACACCAGAAGGGCCATAGCCCAATTGCAGCTGCAGATTGTTATGGCTGCGGAGGTTAAACCCTAAAACTAATACCCAACCCTAAATCCTAAACCCTCCCCTAAACCCTGAAACTTCTTGAGGCTGCTGCACCAAACTGCTGGGCTTTGAATATTCGGGCTGCCCGAAGCATACTCCGGGGGCTTGATGAGTTTGAGGTCCATCTGAGCTACTTGAGAACCACTGCACCATAAATATGCGAGGATTCTGAGTCCATGATCTGGTAGTTTCTGAGGTGCTCCCTAAATCCATAACCCTAAACCCTCAGCCCTAAACTACCCTACGAAGGGCTGGGCTGTTGGCTATCAAGCTAAGGGGTCTGCGACTTTCATGATGTGCTTTCTGAAGCCTTGGAGCTTTGGGAGCGTGATTGATCATTTGAAGTTCTGTGGGCTTCAGGTGTAACGCGCTTTACATACACACCCTAAACTCTAAACCCCACATTTTTCAAACATCCAAGGAAGAATGCCCATGGCAGGATCAGGTCTGATTCCCAGGTTTTTGTGCCGGGCAAGCAGTACTGCTAAAGCCTAACTAGGCAGCAAGACCATCATACGAATAGCCGTACTAGTGACGATCTAGGGTTTAGGACGATAATGACAATTGAGAAGATGAGCACCTAGGGCTATAAAGGGCTGTGTATACGGATTACATCCATCTGACAGGGAAGCCTTGACTGACTAAGTGTGACCACATAGCGCTTTGGTACATATATTAAGTCCCCACATCTTCTCCGGGTGCCTGTATTTGTAGAGGGGGGAAGCACCCATAGTCCGGCTTAAGTAGATAGAATATGGCTTTGGGTATATTATAATAACAACCCCATATACCCCATATTCTATCTACTAAAGGGAGACTATAACCGCAAATCTAAGAAGACACCGCCCCAGGCACTGTAACAGAGGGGTTCAGCTCCTAAGCATAACAATTCACTGTATAGGAACCTGCCTTCACCTGGTCGAGTGCTAGGGATAATGCAGAATTCCCAGCGAAAAGTAGGAAATCCTTTTCATCATCCATAATCCATAACCCCACCCTCCGCAAAACCCCGGTAGATGCCCTGTTCCCACAGGTCCAATTTTAATTTTGGGGAGCGTAATGCACCACTTGATTGTCCCCTATCTTTTCTTAGTTCCGGGTTGATTTTTGGGGCCCTGCCCACATGTGTGAACTCAAGGAGAAATCAAGGCGAACTTCAGTACCCAGCATCCTTTAGAAATCAGGTGAATGAACAAGCTTGTGCTTACCATTCATATTTTTGCTGTTGCAAGAACAAATTTCCTTGGGTCTTACGGGGAACTATGTCTGACGACTCTCATCACAGGCAGAGATAATCCAGGCTTTTTTGGCTCGCACGTATCCGTCTGCTGCACGCAGCGCGAAGGTATCAGAAGAGCTTTTTGCATGTAGCTCACTAAGAAAGAATGTTGAAGGTTCAGGGTGTGGGACGAGAAGCGTACAAGGACTTCAGGGCTCAAGGGTCAAGCTCCATGATAAGTTGTAAAGCCCTGAACCCTTTACCTTCAAACTAACGCCAAACAGGACTCTATGTTGGAATCAGAATCCGGTACCACGTTTGCTTGACTAATTACTCTTTCCCGAGTTTGGGGCAAACGGTTTGGAACCAAGTGCTGGTTAGGGTTTAGGCTTTGGGTTTCGAAGAGGCATTCTAAAGCCTAAACCCTAAGCCCTACACCCTAAACCCTAAAATCCTAAGCCTCAAACCCACATTTCATCCCTTCCCCTCATATTCAGTCTGCTCACCCGACCATTGCACTTCGGATTTTGAGTGATGCTGTAAAGTGCAGTGCAAACATCACACAAGTTGTGGGCCAAGGAGCCGAAAGTGCAAACGCAAAGTTCTCTGAATGAGTCATGTAGAAGGATAAGGGTACAGGTTTCAGGGTTCGCGGTTTGAAAGCCCTCCGCTAGTCGTTGAATCTGAAACAAACCCTTGCTAGACTACCCTCTAATCTAGGGGCGTTTGTGGGTTCCATTCTTGTTTTGGGGGAAACTAGAATTAGGCACTGGGGTTCAGGGCTCGGGGTTCAGAGCTCAAACTTTGGCGACTTCTGGATTTGGGCTTCAGGTTTTCTTGCTTAAATGGTTTAGGGTTTAAGGGTATTTTCCATTATCCCAATATAACCCAACATATACCGTATAACCCCTGTATAACCTACTGTAATAGTTTAGAGGTCGTGGTTTGGGGCTTCGGGCTTTGCATCTGTCAAGGGTTTCAGCTTCACAGAGGTTAGCGTCTGGGGTTTCGGGCCTGGTGTGTTGCTAGAGTCTTTAGGGTGTAGGCCGCTTTAGGGCTTAGGGGACGAATTTCTTGCGTCAACAACAGTATACTATGATGCTCCAATTCTGAGAGTTTAGGTCTACAGGATTGGTTCCTCAATTTAGGGCTGCGGTGCAGAACACTGAATTCTTGTGATATATACATATATGATAATACAGCCAATATCTCCCATATACTTAATGTAGTACCAAAATAGAAAAGACCATGCAACATAAATTGGAAACTGGGATTCTACAGTCTACAGGGGCTTATCAGGATTCCTCAATATTTCCCATATGATTAATGGACATTATATTGGGCACGATACTTCATTACACACCTACCCCTGATGTCCACCGTTCATGTTACTTTGGTAAGCAGCTCATATGGCTTCCTACAACAAGCATCATCAATCTGACCCCTCTAGCAAGTTTACAGCATGGCTTCCATGCCTGGTGGCGCTCTTCTGAAGAAAAGAGGGAATGCGCGAAACGCGCGCGCGCGCGCGCGAAAAGCTTGCACCCAGCTACCCAAACTTAGGGAGCCGTACAACTCTAAGATGTCGTCAGCTGAGTCCAGTTCTTTGATCCCCCAACTCTTGTGGTCCCTTAGTTTTGCAATCCCATTTTAAGAGTCTTCCATGACTGTAAACTGACTGGAGCTTTGGCATCTTGGGGGACCAGGCCAGTACACTCACAGAAATATAAACCTGTATGCATAGATTGAAATAGATGTATGGGAAGTACGTAGTGAAACACATGAGTTGCCCGTTGCGGTGGTCCTCTTACAGGAAAACTTGTTCAACCCCAAACTCTGAGCCCTACATCCAGGAGGTGTACGGGGACCCTAAAACCCTGAACCCTAAACCCTCAATCCATAACCAACGTCCCCAGTCTGTTGATTGCCATCTCATCCATGTAAGGCTGCCTACATGCGGCACTCCAAGGTCCAGAGAGCTAAAAGGGTTTCGGCTTAGGGTTTAGGTTTAAGGCTTTAGACAAAAGGCGCCCCCAGTCAGAAAGCATGTGCCAAATCCAAAGGAGCTAAACTTGCCACTGCGAAAATCTAGGGGCCGTTTAGGGTTTAGGGTTTAGGAAGAGTCACCCAGCACAGACAGAATTCTGTAAACATTTACACGCCAAACACTGAGCGCAAAGTCTTTGAAGCCTGAACCCTAAATCCAGGAGGCTTCAGGGGCGTGTAAAGCAGGGAAATCTACGTAAACAGCTTGGTTGGGTAAAGCTCAAGGATCATGAAGCTTAGGGTTTTGGGATGTTTTTCGGTTAGGAAAGCTTTTTTGAGAGCTTAGGATCTCAGGGTTGAGCGTTGGTTTAGGGTTTAGGGTTTAGGGTTTAGGGTTTAGGGTTTAGGGTCTTGAGGGTCCAGGGCGATGGATGCGCGACTCAATGTCAGACCTACCCTTCCGCCATGTTGCTATGAACGCTGGATCGTTTTGTGAACCCAATCCTGTACCCGATTCTCGACCCATTATCAAAATTTGTTGTTTCAAAAAGAAGGGGTTATACCCTGATAAAGATGAAACAATCCTAAGGTGACTACAGAATGGCTAGCACCCTCTTAGCCTCCGACCCAGATGACTACGAGTACCACAAGGAGGTTGCTGAAAGCTTTGAAAACGCTGAGGATTCCACACCTTTGGGGTGGATATATACAGATACCCCGCACCTGAAACCATATAACTACGACATCTGCACTGAACCTCGTCTTCCTGAATGGTGAACACTACGCGGAAACTCCTGTACCTTTGCTGAACGCCATCTCATCGCCTTCCGTGGAAGGAGTCCATGCCAAAGCAGCCGCCGCCCCAGTCGAGGATAACGTACTGCAGGCCTTGGTCACATGTACTGTTAATAAATGCGGGTATGTGGGTTATATAAAGGTATTTAGGGCGTAGAGATAGAGCCCCAATAATGCAGAATCAAGTCAAGAACACACTGAAAACTAATTGGAAACTGGGGTCATGCAGGGCTTTACAGGAATTTTGAATGCAAGAGTCTTAAGATCCCAAGATCACTCTGAGGTCTCTTTGACGCAAGCTATACCATAATTTTGCAAGGAACCTAGGACTATAGTAGGGAACAAGGGAATATAACCCCTGTATACTCCTACAGAATCTATGCTCTTATTCCCTACTACCCGGAAACCCTGGACCGTAGGCTTCAGACCGCAAACCATGTATATACGTATACCCTGCAACCCTAAACATCTAAACCGTTAATTAAACCTGAAATCCTAAAACCCTGCAACCCTGAAGCAACAACCCCTAAAGCGCAAAAGCGTGCATGTAGTACCAGGCCCAGATGCTGTAGGGAAGGCTCCGTAACACCGGTGTCAGCCAGGCCGCATAGCTGGGGAGAACAATCCTGAGGGGGTTTAAGGATTTCGGGTGTACGCGGATCTCAAAAGCTACTTCGGGGGTCCAGGTCAGGGTTTACCCTGCGCCCTGAAACGCCAAACCCTAGGCTCAAGGGTCCGAGGGCCCAAATAATGGGGTTTAGGGCCCAAATACCATAGTATGAATGGTATCTGGGCCCTAAAACCCTATTACTTGGGTCCTCGGACCCTTAGAGTATTCCTTCCAATGCGACTGACAGATCCCACGAAGGCGGCGTCTGAAAGGACATTTGCTTTTGCATGACCCTTTTTGCAGGTATGTGTTAGCTGTAGGCGACTTGCGAACCCTGGATATGCATACATGCACAACATATCTGATCCCTCGAAGGTGTGAACATGTGTGAACCCCGGAAACTCCGAAACAAATGCATCGTCTAAACCTAGATCCCAAAAGCCTAACTCTCCAAACCTTGACCGCCAATCCGGTGTCCCCAACCCTAAGCCCTGCACCATAAACCCTACGAGCAAGACATGCTGAACTTCTAAACCTTCAAACTCAAAAAACTAAACCCTAAACTCTAAGCCCTTAACCCTGAGACCTAAACTCAAAACCTGACAACCTAAACCTTAAACATACACCACCGGGTTGGCCCCTAAAACCCTTTGAACAGTATTAATATAGAGGGTCCCCTATTAAAGCCATTAGGGAAAATACTAAATATCCCAGGGGCCTACCCAGACCACTCCAGGCTTCATGCAGCTGTGCTGCTGGGGAGGCAGCTCGCCCCAACGCCCAGCGTCCAACGCGTTTGTAACCGCCTGCACAGTTGAAGAGGGTTTAGGGTTTAGGATTTAGGGTTTAGGATTTAGGGAGGTTTAGGATTTAGGGCACCTGGCTTTGCCCCTGTCCCTGTGATTTCATTCACAATGTCACAAGGTGAAATGTGCTTTCGCCTTATGTATGTCTGTACCTGGCTTTTCTTCTTGCAGCTGGCATGGCTTTCACGAGTTGAAACGGGATGGTTGTGACAGGGGGGTAACTAGGTACAGACTGTACCTGGTTACCCCCCTCTCAGCTCTCATTTCTTTCTACTTATCGGCAGGCGAAAAGAGGGGTGGTGTTAATGCGTGATTGTACCCACCTGGCTTTCCCTCGATTACTTCATGATCCAGAGGCAAAGAGCGGGTTAGAGACATGTCTGCACCTGGCCTTCCCCCTGCAACTCCGATTGCAGGCTGGATAATGGGGGCTCGTCTCTTTATCACCTCGTTCGTCTTATTACCAATTAAAAACGGTGATCTTTAAACCTGTGTCTGTACCTGGCTTTCCCTCTGTCGCTACATTTTGGAATACAAGTGATAGCTCATATGCCTGGTCCCGCATGGCACATATTCGGGATGATGGGTCCAACGATCAAGGTCCCCACAGAGGCTGTTGTATGTAAAGTCAAAATTGGGCTCCAGATGCGGGAATTCCCGGATTAAACCATGCTTTTTGCGGAAAAACCTTTCGCTTGCTTCCCGGTTTCGCCAGATTCCTGGTGACCCGGCTCTAAAGGTTCTTGGGATGTGTAAGGACAAAATTTATCTTACTGGGGCTCTATAGGGATAAGGGATTATAGGTGGTTATAGGGATATGGGGGGTTGTGGGGAATGCATGGGTAGTCGCGGGTCTGGATCCATAGGGGCTGAAAATCATAGGATGTTGCCCCCAAACCAGGACAGTAAGTTTATCTTTTAGCTTCTATACACTTCATTTACACAGGGCGGATCTACCAAAATCCTCTTATTCCCAAACTGCCTGCACGTCTTTCGGATTCTTTCGGGAACCAAACCAAGCTACAACATCCGTCCCAGAAAATCCCCAAACCTATATACGACCCATCTGATCCCTCGCTTTCTCCAGTACGGTCAGAACACCTACACTCTGAAGAACTAAAGCCCTGAAGCCCCCAATCGAAAATCCTCAAACCCAGCCAAAACCGATCACCTTCCAAGCCTGATAACCTCAACCTCAACAATAATCAAACCAATGGTCCATAAACCCCTCTTTACCAGAACCCTACTACGGCTCTAAACCCTAAAACCCAGAGCCTTAAGGCTTTAAGCTCTAAAAACCAGAATCCTACATTTCTAAATCCTAAAACCAAAAACCCTGCAGCTCTAAATCCTAAAACCCAAACACAAAGCGCCGCCTCGGCCACATCCTCGGGCTGAAGGACCGGGAAGATCAGCGACCTGGCAGCTGACTTCAGGGGTTATAGGGATTCTATAGGGGTTCAGCCCGCCCTTGTTGATAGACTCTAGTCCCAGAACCCAAAACCCTAAACCAAAGACCCTTTAGTCCCCGAACCCAGAACCCGAAACTCCAAATTAAAGCCCCATATCCTAAACCCTAAACCCAAGACCCTTTAGTCCCAGAACTCAAAACCCGAAACCCTAAATTAAAGTCCCATATCCTAAACCCTAAACCCAAGACTTTGGATATTTCAAGTGAGCTTGCAGGTGAGACTCTTAACAATCCCAAACAGCATCATGCCTCAGCCGGGCGAGGATGCGCCGGAACATCCTTGTAGGCTTTAGGGTTTAGGGCTTGCGATTTAGGTTTCAGGGGTGAAGGATTAGGTTCTAGGGTGTAGGGTTTGGGATGGTTTAGGGCTTCGGCACGAAAACTACCCTTCTCCTTTTTGTGTCTGACTATAGATTCTTGTTACTGGAAGCAACCTTTCATCTGATACTACATCAAAAAGAGCCCGCATCCTCCAGACCCACCTGGACCCATATAGGAACATGTTAGAGTCGAGAGGTTTGGTGTTTCAAGGGCCTGGTTCGGCATATGCCTCACACTACTACGGCTTTCCCCCACACCCTGCTCACCCTAATCCTGACCCCATACGCAGTAATAAAATCCTTGTCGAATCTAACCTCATATACCCCTATATGATCCCTATATGATCCCTACCCTTAACCCTAAACCCTAAATCCTAAACCCTAAATCCTAAACCCTAAACCCTAAACCCCTAAACCCTAAACCCTAAACCCTAAATCCTAAACCCTAAATCCTAAACCCTAACTATCCCTATATGATCCCTACGTAACCCCCCTATGTATCCCCCGTATGAGCCCAGGAATGGAGCCTGAGGTTAAACCGTTCCAGGCAGGTTTAGGGTTTAGGGGTTTAGGGGTTTAGGGGTTAGGGTTTAGGGATCATGAGCAGGATGCAGGAGTTTAAGGGTTTAGGGACGAAGGAGTTTAAGGGTTTAGGGATGAAGGAGTTAAAGGGTTTAGGGTTTGAAGTGTAGGGTTTAAGGGGTTTAGGATTTAAGGTTTAGGGTTTAGACTTTAGGGGTTTAGGATTTGAGGTTTAGGGTGTCGGAGTTGAAGTTTAGGGCTTAGGGTTTAGGATGGGAGAGGAGCCGCGTAAGGGTTATGCTAGCTAAGCTCATAAACTTGGGTCGGAATAAAGAAAGGGCCTGTCCCCCAAGGGCCCCAACAACCATCAAAACTAGCTTGGCATGGTACCTCAACTAATTCGTGTACATCTATCTGTATATACATATATATATATATGTCTCTCTTATTCTTCTTCTTCCGGCTGTAGGGTGCTGTTGTGGCACCCCCGGGAAACACCTCCGAGCCGCACGCTCGCGTAAGGTTCTGTTTGGGCGCTGGGTGGATCGGTGCTCTCTCTCTCTCTCTCTCTCTCTCTCACAGCCACTTTAGCAGACTTCTTAGCTAAGCATGTATTGCTGATTAAATGTTTCATGGGGATGTCCTCGCCGGGCCTGAATTGGGATTAAGGTATACCATAGGTATGCAAGGACCCAAGATACACCAAAACCATGCTTGCGGCACATGGACATGAAGACGCTCGGGCGGACTGAGTGACTCTACTTCCAATCCCAAAAACCACATGACAGGCCCGGGTATCCAGCACCTATTTCACCTACTGGATAGGTGATTGCCATACTTACTTAATTCCCACTGACTTTCCAAGTATATAGATTCAAAATCCTCACCCATAATTTGAAGTCGGTAAGGCTCACCGGGCTTAGGACTCACTATGATGGGGCTTCCTTTTTGAGGCTTAGAGGACTTAATAAGTCCCCCGGTTGGGGGCTAGTCTGCCCACAATGCCTCTTTTGGCCTGCAAGCAAGTTTCCAGAGACTTCAAATTATATCTTCCAATGCACCGGTATATATCCCTATGTATCTCATCTTTAAAAACCCTAAAACCCTATATAGCCCTATATTATATAACCCTATGTAACCCTATATAACCTTATGCAACGCTAAATAGAACCTTATATACATCTATATGTGTATACACCCTATAACCCCTTTAAAGGTACCCTAATTTTGTGTTCCGGAGCCGTAGGTCAGGAGGTTGGGCATATTGCAGGCCAGCGGCGTTTTGCGGTCAGCCGCCACAAAAGCCCCTCTGAAGAGCCTGAAGTCTATTCAGGGTTTAGGATTTAGGGTACCCTACTCTTACCCCCTAGGGATCTAAGTCTGTACATAAAACCTACTTTGGGCCTTCAAGTCTCTTTTCATAAGGCCTAAACTTCTGAGCCACATAGTAGCTACTGGGCTATCTAGATGCCTGAGCTCAAGGATCGTAGTAAACTTTGAGCCCAAGGGGGTAAACCCTAAACCCTAAACCCTAAAACCCTAAACCCTAAACCGCGTTATGGCCAAACATGCGTTCTTTAGGACTTGGAACTTCAGGGTGATGTGGGCCATAGTCTAAACTCCTAGTATCCCCCTTAATAAGCCCTAGAGTAGTCCCCTATATAATCCCCTATAGAACCCCTTAAAGGAGTTTAGACTATAGCTCATGTGTGGGTTGAGGTTCTAGTGGTTATAGCGCTTAGGTATCCTGAGCTAGGGGTGTAGCAGACTCTGAGTACTAAGCTGGTAAACTAAGGAGGGTTTAGGGTTTAGGGTTTAAGGGTTAAGGGTTTAGGGTTTAGGGTTTGTTGCATTGGGCCTGGAGACTTCTGCAGGGTGAATTTGCCACGTAAACGCTACTTGGAGGTCAAGGGGACTTTGCAATGAGCGTTTAGGGTTTAGGGCTAGGGAGGGTTAAGGGTTTAAGGTTCTGGTGAAAGCGTACCTTCAACTGCAGGGTCCACATCCTAAATCCTGTGTGGGCTGTACAGTGGATGTGGAAAGTCCTGCATGACCTATGTAGCAAAACCCCTGTCAATTATACTAAGGTCATGCCGTAAACCCTAAACCTTAGACCATAACCCCAAACTTTAAACCCTAAGCCCTAAACCCCAAACTGCAAGGTTTTTCTGCAATGCTCAAGTCGTAAGGCCCTTTAGGACAGATGCCAAATGTCCTTCGGTACAACACTAGGGAGGAAGACAAACGTATTGGTGATTAGTAGCGAAGAAGGGTATACGGATTTCTATACAAATATATATATATACACACATGCATATATAGTTTAAGGCTTAGGGTTGTAGGAAATAAGGGAATAAGATCCCCAAATAATCCGTCTAGAAATATTCCCTTAATGATTGTCTTTGCTTGAAAGCCCAATTCCCTATGGATAGATAGCGGCTGGGCTACAGGTTGCATTTTAACTTCTAGAAAGTGAGGAACGGTAACCCATTATAGGGGTAACTGGGCTTCCAGGGGTTGTGGTCATAGTAAATGGAGGCTTGCGGAGTTGTGGGTGCCTGTGCTCTCTAGGAAATGCCAGCCAAGAATCTGCTTGTGTGATGTAGGTCTGTGGCGTAAGATGTATCGCATTCAAGACTTAGGTTCCAGCATTTTGTTGATTAGGATTTACGGTCTAGGTTCTAGGAGTTAGGGCTCGAGGCTTAGGAATTTGGGTTTGATATGCATCGTCTGCTTGAGTATTTCTTTCGGAGCGCTGGGCTCACCTGAGAGTAAGCGCTCAAACCTGGACACAACACCCTAAACCCTAAACCCTAAACCCTAAACCCTAAACCACAGAACTACAATCCAATGCCACACTACTCAACCCTTGGAACCCTTAATGTTAAACCCACCCCAGATGTCCTGAAGCCTGGAAACCAAGTCTCAAAAAACAATTACATGGGACTTCACTAGGTTGGCCCCTAAAACCCGTTGAAATATATTAGTATAAATGGTCCCCTATTAAAGCCATGAGGGGAAATATTAAATATCCCAAGGGCCTACCCAGCTTCAAAATAAATAATGCCTACTTCGGGCTATTGGGATCCCTAGGGGTATGCTCCCCAAATCATGGACCCTGCACCCTGATCGATCCTCTCTAGGTGCAGATTTCCTAACTCAAGAATGTTGTTTCCACTCGCTGGGGTCGAAACCCTGTGTCCACGAGGTATGGGCAAACCTGCAGCATGAAAAAAGAAAGCTTGATTTTCTTGGCTTGGGTCCTGTTTCGTGGTGGTTGAATCTCATAAAGTTCAGACATGCTAAGCGTTCGTACCCTACATGGGGCTTCACCAAAAAGAATCCCAACTATAGACCTTCAAAAAAAAATCCTTGTCATGGGGACTCCCAAAAAGGGCACTCAGTATTTTGGGAAACCCCCGGTTCGGGGTAAGTCCCACAACTGGAATTGGTCTGCGTATAACCCCATCAACAGTAGTGACAGTAGTGAGTCCTCCATGATACCCGGCGGCTCAGGACCCACCCCAAATCCTGAATCATATGACCCTAAACGCTAAACCCTAAACCCACCCAAAACGGATTCAGAAGCTTGGCTTCGTGAATCGTGCCCGCAGCTCAAAACGATCTTAGCCAGGATTTTCGGTGTTGAGGCTTAGGACTGACGGAGGGATGGATGGATGGATGGATGGATTTAAGGTTTAGGGTTTAGGGGTTTAGGGTTTAAGGGTTTAGGGTTTAGGGTTTAAGGGTTTAGGGTTTAGGGTTTAAGGGTTTAGGGTTTAGGGATTGATTTAGCGCTTAGGGTTTAAAGCTTAGCTTGTTCTCGGCCCCCTCTAAATATCACGACCCTACCCCATAAACCGTGAAGAATGAATACTATGCTGGCATCCAAAATCGGCATGGTAGGTTCAAGTAAGGGCCATGAAACACACTTAAACCGAGTTAAGCAAGAGACCTTCAAAAAAAACTAATGTTATCCTGCTGTCTATCTGCCCTGGACCCATCCAAATACTTGACTCGAGCGGTTTGTGGAGGTGTTACAATAAGAAAACTTGTGCCTTCAAGGAATCCCTCAAGTCCAAGAGACTAGCTTATGTCGTCCCAGGGGCTGCGGAAACGCCGACTCCCGTGAGGCCTCGTGCGCGGAGCTCGAGGCGTAGAGACTCCTCGGCTTCCACGTTGGTGGCTTGATCTAACGGATCCAAGACCTATATGGGATTGCCCAAATTAAGGGTCACCTTTTGGGGGGTTACTCTTATAAATTGTAACAAGGAATATAGGCCTGAATTGTCGTAGGATCTAGGGTATAGGCTCGGGGCCCGAACAGGTTCCTAATGGAGCGCAGGCTACGCTTAGATGAGAATAGTTTCCCCAAAAGATAATCATATTCTGGCTTGGCAGTCCGCCCTATGTCCAAAAACTTAAAAATATGTATATATATGTATATGTATATGTATGTGTATGTGTATATGTATATATAACCCGAATATAGCCCTAATTTAGAACCCTGTATAACCCTATACAACCCTTGTCGTTTCCACTTTCTTTTCCAATCCCTCTAAGTAACCACAATATAACCCTATATAACCCCTGTAATCCCTGTAGTTTCCATTTTCTTTTCCATTATCACTATATGTGGTAGTTTCCCTAAATAGGGGGACCCCAACATAGACCCCAATATACTACAATCCTTACTAAAAGGACCCCAAAAAGGTACCCCTAATTTTGGGAAACCCCCATATGTAGATTTTCGCAAGGTAAGCCCAGCTTCCGTCAGTCCAAGCAGCGCCCACCTGGCGGACCGGACAGAGGATCGGAGGGATTTAGGGGTTTAGGGGTTTAGGGTTTAGGGTTTAGGGTTTAAGGTTTAGGGTCTAGGGGTTTAGGATTTAGGGTTTAGGGTTTAGGGACTTTACTGGGAACTGCCCAATAGGGAACCCCAAGAATGTAGTAGGAAAAGAATGGGAATATACCTACCAGGGTCCTTATGTTCTATTATATTCCTACTATATGATGGGGGTTCCCGGCTTGAGGTTCCCAGTAGAGTCCCTTTA
>CAJNIZ010028047.1:0-19793 GCA_905231905.1 Symbiodinium pilosum
TCTAACAACCCCACTGCAAGGGTGGTGAAAAAACACACACACACACACACACAAACAACCCAGGAAACAAGGCAAAAAACAAAAAATGACGCTTTGCAAGGGGAAGGCATCCGAACTCAACCTGTATTATGCTCTTGATCCAATTACCCCGCCTCCTGGACATGCAGTGCGCATGGCTGCTTCTCGCGTTTTGCGCTGCGCCTCGCGCCAACCAGGCCCAGTGCACAATCCCGCCTCCCGAAGTGGCCCAATCCGCCCGCATGCACGATGATGCGGTTTGGAACCCACTGGCCACACTTCTTGGCTAGGTCCCGCCGCAGGAGGCAGACCATGCTAGGGCCGTCGCCTTGCTGCCGGCCGCGCTTGGGGGGCTAGGATTGCTGTCTGCTGCACGGCCTGCGCCGGTGGCCTATTGGGCAGGCACCCTCGCACCACAGTCCCATGCAAGTGGCCTTGCGCCAACGTCTCCGCCTACCGCTCCCCTTCTGCTCGGACCGCTGCAAACCCCGGAGGACAAGCTGACGTGCTGGGTGATCGCGCACTCGCCTGCCACGGGCCGGGCTGCTGGCCTGCAGGGCGAGGGTGGTAGACAGGGCCTGGGTACGGGTTGCACGGGAGGCCGTGGGGTTGGAGGGACAGGTGGTGCCGCAGCAGTGGTTGGCCCACACCACGACACCACACGTCGACCCCGCAGGCAGACGCCGGCTGGACCTTCTGATCCATGGTGCCGCGCCGCTGGGCAGGGCCTCCTGCTCTAATGCGACCTTGGTCTCGCCGCTGACCTGCTCAAGCCACACGCAACCATGCGCAGCTGAATCCGATGGAGCGGCCCTGCGCGTGGCCGAGAAACATAAACATGCCGCATACTCAGCTGAGTGCGGGTGACTCGTTGCGTCTCGTTGTTCTGGGGGCTGAAATGGGCGGGCGATGGAATGACAGCGCGCAGCGACTCCTGCGCGACCTTGCCCGTCTCCGCGCCCAGCGTGCCCCGCCAACTTTCCGTTTTGGCAACTTGGCAGTGGCAGTGCAGCAAGCAGTTGCTGGCACTGCTTTGGCCCCACAAAGGCCCCGGCTGGCAACGGGCGCTGCGGGAAGTTCGTGTGGCCCCCACCTGGAACCATTTGCTGCACTTGGCAGCGGTGGAGGGCACCAGCCGCACGCCGCTGCGGGAGTACAGCTGACCAGGAGACCAGTTTGCAGACACAAAAAAGTCCGTGGAAAAAAAATCCTTGGCTCCGATTTTTCCTGCAAGCCCCAAGGCCCCCGGAGCCCTACATATGATTAGGACACAAGCCAGGGAGAGCATGGTCCTTGCCCAGGTTCATTTAGGGTGTTCCACCCAGCATTCGTCGCCCCGAAAGGAGAAGAGCCAGTTCGGCTTCCGAGTTCGCCTCAATTTCGGGCGCGTCTTGCCTGCGACGATCTTTATGTCGCCACAACTCCGGGCCGGGCACATCAGTGCCGAGATGCGGTTGTGAGCGCTGTTTGAGCGACGTTACGGCATCGCCCGCCTGTACCTCACCCGCAGCATATATTGGGTGGGATGGGCCGATGCCCTGCCAGCCCTCCGCCAGCACATCCCTGGAAGGCGGGGAAGGAGAGGCGCCGAGCTTGAGGTGCCCAGCCGAAGCGGCCATGCCCCGCATGGCGGGACATCGCCGACGGAGCCCGCCGCCCCAGAGGCGGGATGCAAGCTTGGGTGACTGGCCACATGGCTGGCAACCATTATCTCCGCGAACGCCGCCTGTGCACTGTTGCGATCACGGTCTGGGCCGAACCCGGGAGCCTGGCTTACGGCAGTGCTTGCTGACCCGAGCACCACCCTCGAGCTGCAGACACCTCTGCCTCCCACTGCGGCCGTGCCCAGACCGTTGTGGGTCCGACCCAGGGTGTTGAGGGCAATCTAGAGGGCAATCTACAGTTCCCCGCCCACCATTTCTGTCTCGAGCGCTCCACCTCATCCGCCCCAGGAGACCGGGGAGGTCCATGGGCAAGTTGTTGGCGCACACCTCCGACGGAAAAATCGTCCTGCACCCATCGCCTTATCTACGTCGTCGTGGTATGTGGCGCGTGTCGAAAAGTCTTATTCCTGCTCCTGCTGCAAGCCGAACATCTGGAATGAAGGCCGTTGCCCTCGTAGTCCCTTGTACCTTGAGGTCGACGTCTCCAATGAAGATTTGCCGATGCATTCGGGATCTTCCCATGCCGACGTCCTGGCAAACAGAGCCTCGGACCAACCGTCATGTTGGGCACTGCAGGGATACTCTGCGGTTGGGCACTGCAGGAATACTTGGTGGTTGGGCACCGCAGGGATGCTTTGCGGTTGGGCACATCCGTCAAGCATTGCAGGGATACTCATTGGCTGGGCACTCCAGGGATACTTGGTGGTTGGGCACTGCAGGGCACTGCAAGGATACTTGGTGGTTGGGCACTGCAAGGATACTTGGTGGTTTTTTGCTAATGCCGGGCGCGCATGTTTCTAGCGCGCATTGGCGCAGTCCCAGAAGCTCTCAGTGCTCTTGATATGGCCGTATGCACTGTGTTATCACCAAGTATGCTCCTACCCGAGTTTTGGTCCCAATCCGCTTTAAAGTGACGCTTCGTAGTTACTTCAATCCAGTATGGAATCATACCCCCCCTACGTCTGCCTGTAGTTTTGATCCTATCCTTGTATCCCGTGTTGAAAACTACATTCTTGAGGGGGTCGTGGTCTGTGGCAAGAAGGACTTGTTCAAGGAGCTTGTATTGTTTGTGGAGAAGGAAGTCCGAGGGTTTCTTTGGGTATCGGGCTCTGCGCCATACCTCGTTATTGGTAATTCTGGAATAGTATGATGCCTTATACCTACGATACGTCGTAAGAAACGGATGTAAAATGCATCGATACGCTTGAGGAACTTATCCTGCAATGTGAGGGTCTCTAGGCCATAAGTTAGGGTCGATAGGAAAACAGACTGGAAGATTTTGAGCCTGGCTTTGCGGGAAAGGGAGCTGTTCCAGAGAAGCCTTAGCTTTTTATAAGAAGACTCAGCGATACCTGCTCTATGTTTAAAAGCTGTGTCAAACCCTTTTTCCCAGCTGATAAGACTACCTAGGTATTTGACGTGCGTTGTGGTCTGTACTGGCTCCCCGTTTTGAAAGCGGACTTTAGGTGGGAACTTACGTGGGTCGGACAGCACTTCCGTTTTGGTTTGGTTAAGATGCATACTGTACATCTCTGCCTGCCTTTCTATATTGTGGAGCAAGTGCTCCATTTGCGTTGTGGTCAGAGAGATTAGCAAAGTGTCATCGGCATACTCCAAGTCGTATGTAGGACGTCCTACTGACCATGTATTTGTAGCTATACCCTGACTAAGTAGCGACATGTCAACGTCCTCCGGGATTACCGTCAGAACCATAATAATAACCTTGTCTGATACCTGAACCTACACTACCCTCCGCCTGCTTTCCTTGCTGAGATATAGTATGAAAGGTTGGATCCTGATAAAGAGAACCTATGATGGATAGGGCTCTGTTAGATAAACCAAATCTCTGTAGGGCTACGAGCATGGCGTTGTGATCAATGCTATCGAAAGCTTGCTTCCAATCTAAAAACAAAAAATGTAACGGTGTAGCTGTCATTTCCGACCACTCCATTGCCCTACGCAGAATAAACAGGGGGTGAGTGGTGCTACGCCCTGCCCTGAATCCATACGGGGATCTACGAAGGTCTTGCTCATGTATACTGGCTAGTCTGGCTTGTAGCATTGCAGCAAAAACCTTATAAATACCATTCAAGAGGGAGATTGGTCTGTAATTAGAAGGGTCAGTGTCAACGCCCTTGCCCTTATAGATGGAGATAACAATGGCCTCCTTCCAGTCTTTAGGGACCTCCCCACGTTCCCAAATGTCATTGTAGAATCGAAGCAACTTGAGGGTGTTGCAGTATACTTGGTGGTTGGTCACTAAAGTCAGCTTCCAGTCGGGCGAGCACAACATCTACTTTAAAATCTTACAACCGCACTGCGAGGGTGGGGAATAAGCTGAATAATGAATTTGGAGTGTCAATTTTTCTTTCGAAGACACCGTGCATGAAACAGCGCCCCCCCGAGATAAAGCACGGACAATGCACCCCACTCAAAGCACGGACAATGCACCCCACTCGTTTACTATCAACTTTTGCGATACGGGCTGGACCCCAATTAGCACGGCCTCACTAGTCACTAGTCCCAGTTAAGCCTCAACCCAAAGACATTCAAAGACTGCACCGGCTTGAACGATGCATGTCATGTACCGATCCGCACACCTTGCTTAAGGTGACGGGAAGGATTTGAGCGCGTCAAAATGAGAAGGTCGGCCAACTCCGCTGCAGCCCTGTAACATGCGCCCGAGGCACCGGCTCATCAGCCCAACTCATCTCCCAACTCCTCCTTCGCGCGTCGCGCTCGGCGCCGGTCGAGATGACTTGGATACCTTGCGGCCGGATACCATCTGCAGAGCCGGAATTTCCATCCGCTGGCAGTATACAAATATGTCTGCGCAATGCCTACGGCTGCTAACCTGTAAATTTGCCAACGTGCGCTCCATAACTGATATCAGTCACCAGCAATGCAAAAGGTCGTTTGCACACTTCATTCCCAAGTGCTCTTGCCGCTCTGTATGGATCAATGGCCGAGTGGAAAAATGCCTTAATGGTTATCCTTCTGGGGTTACCTCAAACCAAGGATCACACAGCGAATATTCTACAGGCAATGTGAACATCTACATGGCAGCTCACCGATGTTGGCTTTGCATAGATTAACATTGAAAGGGGTGAGTTACAACGATCGGAGCGAACCACTTGACATTTGGGCAGGGATCCGCCCAGGCTGTTTTCTAGGTCCACGATTATTTTGCGAGGTGCTGGGGTAGGCAATGTGGGATTGGCAGGAACATGGGTTTTTCTTTGGGTTTCGTTTGCAAAGAGGCCGTGATCCAGTTTGATTTGACATTTTGCTGTTTGCAATTTCCAGTGCCTGTTGCATGGGAATATTGCGATCGCTGCTGGAGTCTTTGAGGGAGGTCGGGCTTGTTTTGAACTTGTCCAAGACGAAGCTCTTGACATTGGAAGCTCAGCCGCCCGATTGCATATGGTTGGATGTGGACACCAACAACCATGTCGTCCAAATTTGCAAGTGGTTGGGATGTTGCTTCCGTGTTGGGAGATCAGAATGCACACGTGGACTCCCACTTATCCTCAGTAGCACGTGCATTTTGGGCAAACAAACAGATCTTCTGCGACCAGCACATTCCAGTAACAGCGCATGATTTTATCTTTAAACAGTTGTGACTGCAGTTGCATGTTTTGGAATACTTTGTGCATGGGCACTGCAGGGATGCAATTGGAGATCCTGCAGTCTGATACCCTGCGGCTGGGCACTGCAAAGCTACTCTGCGGCTACGCGCTGCAAGGATACTCTGCAGTTTGGTACTGCCAGAATACTGCTGCTGGGCATTGGGACGCCGTTGGGTACCTTGCGGTTAGATACCCTGCGGTTGTGCACTGCAGGGATTGGACATTGCAAGGGGCACTGCAAGGATACTCTGCGGCTAAGCACTGCACGACCTGCGAGGAAAACATAGACTTATCAAAATCTCGCAACCCTGCTGTGAAAGTGGGGAAAAACAAGACACCTAAACCATTGGTTTAGTTTTACAACGTTGCTGGTATTGCAAAACGGATTGTGCCGGCGCAAAATTGCTTCCCGCCTGATTTATGTTTTATACTGCGAATTTACAGCTCCTCCTTGCAGAGAGCCTGACCGCTTCTGAGGAAAAGCCAATTCAATAAGTCATTTGGCACAGGTCTTCAGCTTCTAGTAGCTCTTGCTGCTGACCATGGCATCGAGTTGCACCGCTAGGAGTGTTACAGCACTCTCCGCTTCGGAAAGCCTACTTGCTGGAACACGATGTGTTAAGGACTCAATAGTGTAGAACAAGCCGCGGGTGGACCAGTTTGAATCATAAGCGTGACTTGCACGTCTGTTTGTCCTAAGTCCTGAGACAGACGAGACGGGCCCCCGTACCAAGCTTGGAGTCCTGTTCATGAAACAACTTCGTGATCACCTGTAAAAACAAGGCAGCTGCCCAGGGCTCGTGCCAACCCCACGTTGGGGCCCGCTGGACCAGTTGCTGTCACCCCAAAGTGGCGGGCAACAGGTCTTGGAAGAGTGTTCAAACCACCCCAGCTCAGGCTCCAGATCCTGTAGAAAACAGGACCGTCTCCAGAAGGCGCGACACCGGAAGAACCAGGCTGCACAGTCAGACCCTGAAATCTTCGGCAACAAGGGTGTATAGACGCGCGTTTTTATGGTGAGTCTCGCACGCAGGTTCCACCTAGGACCTCACGCGCCTTTGTCGAAAAGTGCTAGCCGGCCTTGGAATATTCTGTCGGCTGTGACGCCTTTTTGTTCTAACCCTGAAACTTCCCAGCCATTCGATGCCTCGTCTTTTACGGAGGCACTATGGACAGACACGGCATCGGCTCAATTCCACCTCAACAGAGAGCCGCGACTCCGCATCAGTTTCAGGGTGAACTTGGTTTTGGCGACCTTTTCCAAAGAGTCGGGAATGCCTTCAGTAGCGAAGGATAGAATCAGGAGAACCTCGCGGGGGGTTCACGCGGGCACCAACCATCGACCGTCTAGATGGATAATCAGCAGGATCCGGCTCGCAGTACGAGCCAAACAACACACAAATTTGAAATTTGATGTTTGTTTGGATTTTCTCTTGCTTTTGAGAAGGTCTCAGGCGAGAGCTCGATTTTACATTCAAGAAATCATGAAAGATGATGAAAAAAGAAAAATGATGAACAATCATGACAAGTGATGAACAATCATGAAAAGCATGATTAATAATGAAATATGAACATTTGTGAAATTGTGAAACCGAAAAATAATGGAAAAAATGTGTTCTTGATAGTCTTTCAATAGTTTCCGTCATCTTGCATCACCTTTATCCTTCTTGTTTGCAAGGTGGAGGGACCCCCCGCCCAACCCCGACGCCTTTTTGGACGCCATCCACGCTTGCGGTAAGAAAGAAGCATCACGCCATCAGCATGTTTGCAATGAGGAATGTTTATACAGATCATGTTGGTTGCACATGGGAGGGGCTGCCCCCTCCCCCCACCGCTTTTTTTACAACATCTACGCTGGACGTGTCAAAGAAGCGTCGTGTCATCAGCATCAGGGATGGCTACACAGCTCATTTTGCTTGCAAATTAGGGGGTGGGGGCCTCGCCGCCAAAACCCCCGCGCCTTTTTTTCAAGGCCGTCCATGCTTGACCACTATTCATTATTTAAGATGAGTTCATTATTTTCCATTGTGTTCATACTTGTTCTTCATTATTGATGTTGTTGTTGAGATTCTCACAATTCTTCATCATATACATCATGTTGAATCATTCTCCATCATGTTTCAGCAGTTTCCATCATGTGCCGTAATTTTCTTATTTCTCCATTTTTGCCATGATTTTTCATAATTCATCATCGTTCCTTTATCAATTTGCATGATGATTCAACATGTTTCAGCTTTTTCCATGATTATTCATCACTTTTCCTGATTTTAGCATGGAATGAGGAAGGATGCAGAATCATTACCAAATATAGATTTGATGAACAATCATGAATTCAAGTTGTTGAAAATGATGAAAGACATGGCAACTTCTGAAGAGGATGGAAAATATGAAAATGCTGAACATTATGAGAAATATTGAAAAATTGTAACACATGACGGAAAACGGCAAGTACTAAGCAGAAAGAAAGAGGCAAGAAGCAAAAAACGACAATCGCAGATAGCAGCGATCGGGAAGCTGAGCGCAGTCAACGAGAACCAGGGAGCTAAAACAGAGAGCAATGAGCACTCAGGAGATCGCAGGCAGCAAGAAATAGGAAGCAAAAAGCTGACAGCAAAAAGTAAGAAGCAAGAAAGATAAGAAAGAGAGAGCAAAAAGCAGCAAGCAAGAAACAAGAAGCAACAGGCAGAAAGCAACAAGCAGAAAACAAAAGCAGAAGGCAAAAAGCCAGAAGCGAAAAGCAGGAAGCAACAAGGAGAAATGCATGAAACAAACAAAAAACACGCTAAAAAGAATAAGTCTGCCAAAACAGCAGCGAGATGCAGTTGCAAGGCCGACTTTTAAAGCAAGACCTGTTGTGCCTGCGTCTCCGAGCGACGCGTTAGCAACCTCACCAATGGCCACCTCAGGACCTTTGGTATCCAACGGCTGTGGCCCAGGTTTGAACCTGGTAATGGCGGAGAGTGAAATCCCAATTGCACAAAGTCAAGATGCGCTCGTCGTCCATCCTCGGGCCTCCATGGAGAGATATCGGGGGAGAAGATACCACCACGTTGGTACAAGGGTCGCGCAGCTCAGGGAGGGGACTTGCCATCTGCCCTCAGCGTCAAAACCAACAAAGTGGCAGATCCCGCAGGGGTTACGCTCCAGCGAACACACAGGTCGGGGTGGCCAGCATAGCATAGCATAGCATAGCGGCATCTCCTACAGTACAGGAGAGAATGGTGGCCGGGAGTTGACATATGACACGAGACGCCGAGCCCATCAAGGATGCGGAGACATTATCGGATATCGACGGCCGGCGTTTCCTCTTGATCTTTTCCGGGCTTAAAGCATGCATTGCTAACCGTGGAAATCACAAATAGAGCCTGCGTTATCAATGCCACCGGCTGCACAGGCTGCACACCCTTTTTGCCTCGCTTGAACATTTGCTCTTGTGGCAGTTGTCAAGCTTCGAGTCTAAAGCACCTCCATTTTCCAGCTGTGCCTCGAATGCCAGACTGATTTCAGGTGTTCTATGAGGCTGGGCCAGATGTTACCAAGATACATTGCCATGCCAATTTTGTACCTGCCCGTACATGTTCCAGCTGAATACGACAGCGGTGACAGCTCGCCAGCCTGTCCCAGAGCTTCCCTGCCGATGCGAACCACAAGGATCTCATGGCCAAGTGCCTAGCAATTGATTCCCGGACATACTGAAGCAGTGCGATTCTGCACGCACCGTTGACCGTTGTTGACTGTTGCTGTCGGCACCAAGGGACGACTGGTTCTTTGCTGCCATTCCCGTGTAGTAATTGCCTTCTCCCTAGGAACAGCAGGGTGGACATGATGTTTCACGAAAACTTTGCAACTCACACCTGACTCAGACCAAGACATGGATATCTGGCCATTGCATAGCACCTGGCTCAGGCTCAAAGAAGTAGTTCACCGCCAGGCGATCCTCCTCCCCAAGGTTCATCATGCTGACATGCTGGCGGCACCAAGGAGGCAAGGCAAATTCAAGCGGCACAGAAAGAACTCCTCCAGGTGCTCCACTGTGTGGAGGAAGTTGCTGGGGATGGCCACCCCTTGTCCTGGCTCTAACCTGGCCACATGGGGTCGTATTGACCCAGCTCGTGGCCAACGCTGACAACAAAGGTCACACCTGCAGCCGCGCTGCCTGATCTTGTGATACTCCCCCGTAATGTTGACATCGGGAGGCGTCTTCAGGAACAACTCACGAGGGAAGACATACACGTTCGTTGGCGAAACCAGCTCAATCAGGACATTGTCCTCCAGGCACTTTCAACTGTTCAGTCTGTCAGAATCAGGCCATGCAGATCGGACCCCCGCAATCCTGCACGTCCGTGTGCAGAGAATTCCACCACCCAATAGGGGAGACGCCGAACCACAGCAAGCTCAAGCCCTTGCCCCTGCATTCAAGATCACGCAATCTCATTTTGGTTTGAACGCTGCTTCTGACGACATGTCACATCGACTGGTTCAGGCAAGTCTCGTTGATTGGCCCGCCAAGCCAACCTTTTCGGCGACATTGAGGCCTGCATTCAAAATTTGCAAAAAGACATAGAAATCAGAAAGTCTGGTAGCACTTCCTCTGCTCCGCCTCCGTCAAAATGAGGTATCCGTCGCAGATTCACATTGCCCGGTCCTGCAACAAAGCGGTCTGCAAGTAGTATACACAGCTCTCCAAACTAATTCTCCTCAACACGTGGTCAGCAGCAAATGGCAACAACTTTTCAGCGAAGCACAGAGGTCCTAGTTTATCCTTAATCTTTTGCGGATCACGCGCTACTCCGGCCAGGGTCTGGAACTGACAGACACTCCTTGAGGCCACTCTCCACGGCGCATGCTGTCAGTTTTGCCGCATGAGCTGGAATTGGCATGCCAAGCGGCGTCAAGGACACCAGGACTATTCTCATCACCTTCAGCCACGCTTGCGGGTGAACTTCACATGCGTGATAAAAACATCACGAATGTTAAGGCCAGGGCTGGGAAAAGCGCTGTGTGCCCTATCCGCGGGAAGAATCGCGATAACGGCAAGAGCGCCAAAATCCGACAAATTGACCCCTTCAAGTCAATGCTTCCTCAAAATGCCAGGAAGGAGTTCAAGACAAGAAAGCACATGCAAGCTTGCAACATGTGCAGCTCCCCAGACTGCGCATCAAGGCTTCCAAACATGATGGTGCTGTCGGCTGAGTCTGGGTGAAGTCCTCGGGCTCGTGTGCTTGCAGAGTCAAGCTCTGAGGGCCCCGGGCAAACTACTGCAGACCGCTGCAGACCTGTAACATCTGCCTTCCAAGAGTCGTACAATGTCAGCCAAGGTCGCATTGAACATGCTGTTCGGCAGCAACTTCCGACCATCGAATCTGAGAACTTTGGATTGCCTGAAAGCTGTTGGAATCTCATCCAATGCAACCTGAGCCAAGTGCTTACCGAATCCTGCATACAAAACATACATACACAGCCCCTCTTGATCCTGGTTCTTCCAGGTCGCCAGGTCCGGCAGCTCTGTTTTCTCTTTCAGGCTGCCGTTCAGGACACTCTGCATTGCACGCTCTTTCCAGCCATCACTTCGTCCCTCATTCACGCTCAGACATTGTGAGTTCTTGTCCTCATGTTTTGGAACATGTGCTCTGCAGTTCCAAGGCGCATCTATTTCCCAATCTATAAGGTCCTGGTCAGGATCCAAGGCAATAAACGAAAGGTCGCGGCACGATTAGCCAGTCCTTCCGGTGCTGGCCCATGGACCGCATCTCACGAAGGAGCTGCTGCGTCTAGCCATAGAAATGAGGCAACATGCAATTGTGCAATGCGGACTCTAGATTCCAGCAAAAAGGCCTTGGAATCCATCCCCTGGAAAACTTCGCGGCACACCTGCTCCATGGTCTGGAGAGTATGTGGCAGGAGCATGCAAGCGTTACCTAAATGACAACCCTTCAAGTGCACCCACCTCGTGCCATGCATTGAGATTCTCCTGCGAAGCGATGGTATGGGCCAACCTCGCTTAGTGCTGCCCAAAATCATTGACAGGCCTTGTTTGCCAGCTTTCCGCACTGAGCATGGGGCTTTGTGTCCATAAAGAACGCGGCTGCTTCACCTCTCCGAAGTGCTATAAGCTTACTGATATGGTGACTTAAAGATAGAATTCTCCTAGTCCAAGCCACACAGGTCGGTGACCTCATCCAGGCTGGCTTGGCGATCGGCCAACAACAGTGAAAAGAGCAGTGCCACAATGGCACCAAGCCTGACCAGTCAGTCAAGGTCGTGATGTCGCACGTGTATGAGAAGTCGCCCCAGCCCTAATCCCAGGACACAAATCAAACATAAATCATCATGAGGGTCAGGCGCGTACTTCTATCTGAGGCAGCGACACAAGAAATGCTTGCAAAGTGCCGAACCAAAAGCAGCAGGGGCAGCACAAGCAGCAACAGCACTTCCGACATCTGCCCATGGCGACACACCAACACGAAAGCAAAGCGTCACGTGAAGAGTTGCCTGATTAAGAGAAGATTGGCTTTAGATATTTTGACGGCGGCATGAGCATGAGACTGCTGCCTTGCGAAGTTGCTAGCCAAACTGTGAGGCACGTTCATAACCTGTCTCGCTTGCTCAAAATGCAGCACCCCCACATCTTCCTGAACTCAAGCCAAGCCGAAAGCGCCTTTGTATCCTCGCAGCAGGTTGTGATCAGCTCTTGTCACCCTGCACCCTCATTTCTGCCACATCATGTCGGCCCTTATGAGCCTGAACCTGCAGTGGGTAGGTCAACTTGTTCCACAAGCTTGTTGCAGCATGTGAGCCCGAACATCGGGAACCCAAGCTTCCCGCCCAGCTTGCGAGGTCACGTAGGGCCTTGCGAGCTTGAAACAACTTCTGTCCCAAACCTCGGCACAATGGACGCAGAGATGGCATGTTTCAGTCCATGTTTACCTGCTAAACGTGTCAAAGGTCCTACTCTGCGAAGCGGTTGCCTCGGTGCTCGGCTTTCAAAGGCTTCGGGACATAATCGCCCACCCAAGCACATAACAAGATATATTCGAACAGCACAAAATTTGATTGCCAAACTGGTTTGAGGTGCAACTATTGACTTGCCAGCACCGTGCACCGGACTGATGACAAGGCATAAGGCACACACCGCTGCCCTCTTCATACTGGTGCCAACAATGCCACCTTGTGCCACACACGCACGCAACTTTCAGGCCAGAATGCAACAATGACAAAAAAATAAACCTCAAAGCACGCGGCTTCCTGAACACAAGGTTTCTGCTCGCAGCACACTTTCTGTCGATTGATGATGTGATCAGTGAAAGCTATGGATCGCTTTTTGAATTTAAAAAAGGAACTACCTCGCTGTACTGCTTTGACACAATGGATCATTTACTGTGTACTCATCTTCGGCGATGGTACTGTGGGATACAAAATGTGAGCCCAAATTAATTGCAGGTGGGCGACTTGCCTTGCGGTGAGTTGGCAGCATACACTGCGCGCGGCATTCGGTGAGGAGCATATATTTGGTTGTCAAAGAAAAGCTTTGTGGCAAATATTGCTTGCCGATAACATATTGCCTGTGCTAATTGCTTTTCTTGGTATGGCTCCGCTCTAGTTAGCAGAAGACATGTACCTTTGAACGTCTCGTCTAATTCTGAGATTCTTGGGTTTTTCTGGCCGTCTGGTTCCTGCCTGGGTAGAATAATGCTTGGTTCCAAGATAACTCGTCTCTTGGGGTCGCCTTGTTGGATTTGCAATGCGTGTCCCCAGTTCCTTTCATCAGGTGATAGAGAATTTCTCAACCTTGATACGGAGATCATTTCTCAGTAAATCGATGACTCTTCGATAGGTGTGTGTATGATCTACAAATCAGGGTGGGCTTTCCAAGATGTGACGGAGGCCTTTTATCTGGAAAACGTTTAGTTTGTTCAAGTTTGTTCAGATCTTCTCGATCTGCAAGTCAAGTGCACACATCTTATTCCATCAAGAACCCTACTCTTCAGCATGGAATCAAGGGCCCTTACTTTCCATTTCACAGAGTTGTGCACGTTGTACTGTAACAATATCATCTGCAGTTATATGATATCTTCCATTGGGCATCCATAATGTCTATCAGGAAACATCCTAGGTGTGTTGCGGCGCAACACGGGCATGCCATCCGTGTCTGTTACGCTCGATTGACCTCGGTTTACTGGTGATTGATTGATTGAATGATTGCCGATGGGTCCTGATTGACCCATGGTTTACTGCCAGGTTGATACACTTCTTGTAGTTCACATCGCATCTTGTGACAGTTTGATTCCGTTTGCAGTGCATGTACGTAAGAGTTTGCTGATGGCGCGCGTGTGAAATCAATGTGTCATCTACGTATGATGAGAATTCTATCCCTCTGATCGATTCTTCGCTTCGGTGTCTCTAGTTTGGTTTTGATGTCATGCAACATACCGGCCATTAGGAGCGCAGATAGGGATGGAACAAGTGGACATGCCTGCCACATTACAAATTCACGTGCTTCGTAATCTGGCGAATGATTGCTCATTGTAAGCCTGAACCGTGGGTCCTGATACATGCTAGCCATAAGTTGGAACACATGTCCTGGCACCTTCACTCTGCGTAGGGCTGGCAACAGATTTGTTCGGCTAACTTTCTCAAAGCATAGCTTTGCACGCTGCTTTTGAAAATGAATAATCTTCTTGCAGAACAGATAACTTGTGCGGTTGATTTGCGGTGTCGCAAGCTGAACTGAATTTTTTGAATCCCTGAAACATACGCAACTATAAACATAAGCCAGTTGGTGGGGAACTGTGCATTTGTGTTGCGTCTCCTCTTGCGCAATTTGCTACTAGATAGGCTTGTTTAGATATCCTTACATGTCTCCGGGAAACTGCCGTGTTGAATCATGCCATCGTAGCGCGCTAACATTGACATTCCATGTTCAACTGGCAGCCACTTAACTAGCTCTGCTCTGAATCTATCCTGAGCTCTGTTATTCTGTTGAGCATCAATGGTGTCAGCAAGTTCTCTGACTGTGTGAGCGTTCTCTTCCATCTTGCTCGAACAGACAAGCCATCTCTTTCTCTGGATGTGTTGTTGTATGGTGTTGTCTTGTGGTCTAGCCCCTTGTACCTCGGCAAAGTATTCCGCTGCATTTTCCTTGGCATTTTCTCTCTGATGAGCTCTCCACGCTCGTTCCCAAACTTGCGCCGCCTAGGTTGAAAAGGCTTCCTTTTCTTGAGGCCCACTTTGATTTCTGTTATGACCTCTCCTAGCTCGCTTTGCCAAAAAATCATCTTTGTTATGTCGCTGGTGTGATTGCTTGCGTTTGACCTGATGTTCGTTGTTTCCTTCCTTTGTTACTTCCTGCTTCCTCCGTCTGCCCGTCCGTTCGTCCTTCCCTCCTTCCTTCCTTGTTTCCTTCCTTGATTCCTTCCTCCCTTCTGCCTCCTTCCTGCCATCCTTTCCTTCCTTTTCCCTGCATCTCGTTCTGTCTAGCTTTCACATCGCGCCGGCTTTTTATTTGGTAGGAGTGGCAAAAATAAGTAGCTCCCTTTTTTGATGCCAATTTAGTTTGCTGATTGCTACTTATGTTTTAAGCCCCTCTCTGCAAGAAATGAGTTCATGATCTGCAATTGATGAGTGGATACCAAGTTAGGCAAGTTCAACCCGTTATCATTGGCGCACCCTAACACTGTGAGGTCCCAAAACGTCAGCAAGGGCAACCGGACGACCCCCTCCGGAACAGTAACCAACTCAATTGGTCGCGTAAGCCACTTCTCTCGCGGGGACCAAGCCCAAAAACATTAAGGACTGCATAGGATCCGCCTTCTCTGCGCCAGTGCTTTACAGTGCTTTGCATTGTCGCCCTATAAGCGGAAGCGAGGTGTCATGCCCCGCTGCTACCGTTTAGCAAGACGCAACACATTTCGAGATCCTAGAAACATGTTTACAAGCAGCATACGCTGCAGGGCATGAAAGAAATCCTATGCCGCCTCTGGCCCGGTCCCCGGAGTTGCCAGACAAAAATCCAAGAACCATCACCGACAGGCAAGCGCGTGTCGCTCAACCTCAAGTATGGACAAACGGTGCTGTTTCATGCTGTGTTTCAGCGGAGTCGCCAGAAACTCATAGCTGCTGTCAGCTACGGCTGTTAATCAGTGACGAAATGAACAAATACTGTGCAAATACGGAGCATATGCCAAGGCTGTGCCGGCAATGCGAATGATAAATCATGATGGTGGAATGCTGGGCAACAACTCCTGAACCTCATCAGTGGACTCACTCGGTTAAATTCATTGGTCAAAAACGTTACATGAGAACAGGATTGGCTACTAAGTGCAAAGACTGCAAGCTCATCATGGGCAAGCGCCAGGCGAGCTGTCGCCACAAGCCCGACCCAGCACGAGAATCAAAGAAATCAGTCAGGCACTGTCCGAGTGATTTGGCCCGTGAGTTCGTTGGCCCCTGACTGCACATGGTCTCATGGAAACAAACACTAGCAGTCACGCTCATGAAGTAAAGCCACGGGGTACACTCCGGCACCACGCTGAGGTGAATTGTCTGATTTTGCCACGGTGTGCTTGCATAAGGCGTGCTCAAATCGGCCGTGCTTGAATCTGCCGCACTTCAATAGGCCATGCTTGAATCGCAGCATGCGGACACTGTTGGCAGCAAGATACTTAACATAGACAAGGCCTTCCCTGCCGACTCCCACGCACATTGGCGCGCAATAAATAACATCTGGACGCAACGAGCGTTCGCCGCAGTCCCTGTTGCCGGGGCGGGACGCGGGTGGGACTTCTAAATCTTTCGGCTGCAAGCAACCGGCAGTTGGTGTATACAAGCACACAACAAGCACTCGCTAGGAGGCTTCAAATCAAGATACACACCTAAAGTAATAGTACCGCACGAGGCGTCAGATAGCCCAAGGCTTGTGCTTTAATCAGCTGGAGCCCTTCATTTGCGGACATGATGATTGCAAGATCCATCCTTCGCACACAGCCCCCACATGCTGCTCTGAGAGGCAAGCGAGGGTTGGAAGAAGCGGTGGGGTTTGGGGGGAAGTCGGTTCCATCTCCTTTTCCTTTCCCCAGCCAGGAAAACACTCCAGGCAAATCCCTACTAGGGTTGTATAGCGCCCACCCCGAGCCAAAATCCCGTTCTCAGCGCCCACACACCTTTGTTCAGCGTAAAGCTCAAAACCCGAAAACCTGAAAACCCTCAACCCTAGAGCTCTAAGACGTATGCCCTTAAGCCCCAACCTATACTACAGCATTACTACCGAAATCATTTGTACTTACAGTAATTCTCAAGGCACTTGGACACCTAGGGTTACGAGAGCCCGAACTACAAACTCCACGCTGGGACAATGCCGCATCTTCACCAAATCACTGATGCTGAAGCTCCGGACCCAAAGCGACCAATAACTCAACATGAAGGAATATCGCCCAAGTCACATTTCATGTATGTATGTCATATGAGGGTTTTTGGGTGTGGGTCTCAGGGTTCTACTGTCTATCTATCTGATAGTTTAGGGCCGACTCCAAGGCTTCGGGTTCCACTTGCATCAGAGCTCTGAAAATCTCTAGGAGGAATTTATTTTGGGAGATGGCTTTCGGCCGTTGGGTCTCTGGGCGCAGGTTTTGGGTCTTCAGTAGTTTTTGTTGACTTGCAGGTCTGTACAGTTGTGAGAGCCTCTCATGCACTTGCTGCTCGCGTCTGTCCCGCTCTCCCCTGTCTAAGCACGGTCAATGTTCACACTTAGTGCATATGGGTTTGGAAGTATCCTAAGCTCCGTACAGGAGCGCCGTAATGAGAAAAGGACAGGCTCTATAGTAGGCACCCCCCATCGAGAACCTTGCTGAAGTCACCTCTCCAACCTGGATCGTCATCACCGGCGATAGCTGAAAAATGCCCCAACTATCCCCAAGAAGGGGGGGGGGTCGTAAGCAGAAGCCAGCAACTGAAATTGAATTCCTCTTTCTCGTTCAAGGCATGAAACATGTTACAAAAGCCAAAACATACCGAACTGCGACTCGGCAGCGAAGAACATCTCAAAGTTTGAACAATTTTTAACAATCAGGTAGCCAAAACATGGAAGCGGCACCACTGAAGCGGTTCCAGAGTCTGAGCCGCACACATTCGAGGGTACACAGATACTTGGGCGTCCAGATGACCTCACCACAGGGCCAATTCCATAGCATGGTACTAGTCGGCATTGGGCACGGACCGATCTTTCGCAGCCGCCGCTGAAGAAGGACCTGAGTTACTCAGGTTCTGTTGTCTCGTGTTGCAGGCTCCCAATTGCTCATTTGTTTTCGCGAAGGAAAGGTAATACCTAACGGGCCACGTTCGACGTCGCCGCTCGCGTGCAATGTGGCAAGGTGATTGTGTGGCTAGCACAGTGCTCGCCGCTCAGCAGAGATGTGGTCAACAAGCTCCACGATCAAGTTTAGAAGATTGCACGAACCAGCTGATGCTAAGACTGCGGGGCAAAAGCTGGAAAGCTAATCTTCGTCGAACCGGCTCACTGCTTCAGCGATCCGGTCATACTCAGCGGACAGCAAGAGTGGCAAATGAGCATAATTCAGATGATGCTTCAAAACAGACCAACGAGACCAACAAAACCTTCCATACATCTTGATCTGGGCCCAACGAATCCAAAACTGCAACCGTTTGGCAGGCAGACGAGTCCGTTACGTCAGCTTAAGGTTTCAGACACAGGAAAAACAGAACAGCTGCAGACGCGCAGTAGTCCAGTGGCAGAAAAGATGACAGTGACAGTTCAGTCACCATCAGTCAGATCCAGGCAGGGACCGACAGAACCTGCAGAACTACGGACCTACATGCAGAAGGAGACAGGCTGCATCACAGGCCCACCATGACTAAACATGACAGGACAGCGATGCAGACTGCAACACGGGCAGAGGAGCAGAGCTCCAGGCCAACACAGGAAAGTCCAAGGCAGAAGTCCAGACTCGCAAAGCAGGCAGAAAGGACAGGGCGAGGGACAGAGTGCGAAGGGCAAAGCCCAGAGGCAGAAAGGCCAAAATCCAGGCGGTGACAGGGGATGGCAGGTGGGAGTCAGAAAACATTGCAAGCTGAGGCTGATGGCTGTAGGCGGAGACAGACAGTGTACCTGCAGCATCAGCCTTCCGTTGCGTCCGCAACCCAAACACACAGATATACATACAGAATCGTTTGGCAGGCAGACTAGTCCGCTACGTCAGTTTAAAGTTTCAGACACAGGAAAAAACAGAACAGCTGCAGGCGCGCTCCCCTTTTTCCTTTAATGGTGTTAGTCCAGTGGCAGAAAAGATGACAGTGACAGTTCAGTCACCATCAGTCAGACCCAGGCAGGGACCGACAGAACCTGCAGAACTACGGACCTACAGGCAGAAGGAGACGGGCTGCATCACCGGCCAAAGAGCCACTCAAGACAGTGCAGTGGATTGATCCGCAGGGAGACAGATGAATGCACCAAACAGGGGACGTATGTCCAAGCCAGGCGGGTATACTTGAATGAGGGGCAGAAATGCCAGGGAAGGCAAAGGCGGAGAGCGAGACTGGCCAGGCTGGAAACCCAGTGCAGGCGGGTCGACAGAGCGGTTAAGCTTGTCAGCCAGGTCATTCAAGATGCCAGGGATATGATTAATATGGGCCCAAACACGACAGTCCTCCTGAAAATGCAGGAAACAGCGGAGCAAGTGACAGAGACCTTTCAGCCACAAAGGCGGTGGCCGAGGCGGGTCAAAATGCCCGCCAGACGGATAGCCCGAGGCACGAACACCGAATTCAGGGTCAGGCACTGGTATAAGGTGTCTCTGCGATGAAAACACGGAAGGCCTTGGTCAGACGGACGAATCAAGATACGCCTGTGGGCCTTTGAAACATCGAGCACCAGTGCGTGCAAGCGTTCTTGCGCAATACCAGAAGGCAGGCAGAGTCTGAGATGGTTGAGGGTTGGATTGGTGGACCTGTTGGGCAGGCGGGTGTGAGCAGTGACGCTCGACACAGAGCTGTCCACAACCAGACGCGGAGGCCGGCCCTGAGCAAAGACAACACCCAGCTTCCCCGCCGCCGATTTGCGGTAGTGGTTGGAGAGGATGAAACGCCCCCAGGGACGGGGCGGATCCAGCCTTCTGCCACCTCAGTTGCGCGCAGCTCGTCCACGATCTCGAAATGGTCCAAGGCAGATTCCAGGCAGAGGTGCAGTGCTGTAGCGGGTCAGGGGGGCTCAGTCCACGGAGGGGCGTCAGACAAGCTGGGACACGGGATGAAAGGTTCATCCACACCCAGAGACCCCCCGTTCCCGTTGATTTTTCTGCTTCGATCGCAGGCTTGAGCTAACACATTTGTTTTGACATGTTTTGTCATGTTTCTCACACGTTGATTTTCAACATGACTGTTCACAACATGTGTGCAACTGTACTTGCACGCACACACTCAAACTCACTATACAGGGTATTGGGCTTGGGGTATCCACACATGGTTACTAAGG